>JASTWF010000925.1:0-155973 GCA_030390025.1 Squalus acanthias
GTAAAATCCCAACGACTCTACGATGAGAGAGCCGTTAGCAGGTAGTTATACAAAACACTTGGAAGCCCCAAAACCCCTCCAGGGAGAACACCGACCGATTTAACAATGGGAGAAATATTAACAGGTACTCAGACAGTTACGAGTAGCCCCGAAACCCATTAAGAACGGAGATCACCCATACAAGACATTTGAGCGCCAAACCCAAACAAAAGAAAGGACATTAAGGTTGGGCGGGAAACGGAAGATTTTGTACTATAATTACAAGCTCCAACCGTCCATCTGTCTCTTATTCTCTTATCTGATCGACTCGTAACCTCGTGGCTGCTCCTGTGTTTTGACTCGTAGTCTTGTTCCTGCTTGCCTGGTGCCTCTTTTGAAAAAGACTGTTGAACTTTCTGATCCGTTCGGATCTACCTCGTGCCGTGTCACGAAGATCTGTATTGGTAACCGGTATCGGAACCAAAGGCCCGAGAAGAGATGAGAAGAGATGAGATGAGAAGAGACGAAGACCATACTTATCGCCACGGTCAGTAAGCCCCGACCGCGCCTGTAGGTCGAATAGACATTTTTCCTTGCCAGGAAGACTTCTTTGAACTCTAAAGAACGGATCCCGGAAGATTCTCCTTGAAGATATTGACTGATCTGTGAAACCCATCAGGGCAGATCCTCATGACGGACACCGAGAGATTATTCTCTTAAGTGTTGACTGGAATGTGAAACCCACGAATACAGATCTTCATCACAACAGACGTTCCAGCCTGCTAGCCGGAGCAGAAGCAAGTAAACAAGTGGGGCCAGGAGACCCCCTGATCGACACGTGGGTGCTGCGGTGAAAAACATCCGATCAGCTATTCGGAATTTCTCCGAGTTATCACGAGTGGTGAGCATGAGTCTCAAAATCCTACGAATCTAGCTAGGACAGATATTGATAGGGGAGGGTTTAAGTATTAAGGATACTTGTAATGTGTGCCCCTATTTACGGTGTGTCGTTCGTTCCTCGTTTCCCTAGGATCAGCTATATAACTGCTTGTAAGATTGTACTGTCATTAATCTGTGCTTATGACATGTATTTCGTAATCTTAAATATCATGCAATAAAGATTTTCCATTTCGTACCATTCAACCGAGTCTACATGAGTTTCATCTCCATTACTGCTCTCGCATCTAAGTCCAGTGTCTAGAACCGTAAGGGCGAGTGATTCGAACCACTCACAGGTGTGTCTAGTGCTCCCAGACTGGCTGGAGACCAGAACAGGCAACAAGGCCAAAACCGACACTGACAAACAGGTTGCACAGAGCCGCGTGAATCTCACAGGCTGCGAGACACGCAGGGTCAGAATCCCTTACACGTCACTGCGTCATTGAGTCATTGCGTCATTGAGTCATTGCGTCATTGAGTCATTGCGTCATTGCGTCATTCCGTCATTGAGTCATTGCGTCATTGCGTCATTGAGTCAAAACGTCATTGCGTCATTCCGTCATTGCGTCATTGCGTCATTGCGTCATTGCGTCATTGAGTCATTGCGTCATTGCGTCATTGAGTCATTGCGTCATTGCGTCATTCCGTCATTGCGTCATTGAGTCATTGAGTCATTGAGTCATTGCGTCATTGCGTCATTCCGTCATTGAGTCATTGCGTCATTGCGTCATTCCGTCATTGAGTCATTGCGTAATTGCGTCATTGAGTCATTGCGTCATTGAGTCATTGCGTCATTGCGTCATTGCGTCATTGAGTCATTGCGTCATTGAGTCATTGCGTCATTGCGTCATTCCGTCATTGCGTCATTGAGTCATTGAGTCATTGAGTCATTGCGTCATTCCGTCATTGAGTCATTGCGTCATTGCGTCATTCCGTCATTGAGTCATTGCGTAATTGCGTCATTGAGTCATTGCGTCATTGAGTCATTGCGTCATTGCGTCATTCCGTCATTGAGTCATTGAGTCATTGAGTCATTGCGTCATTGAGTCATTGCGTCATTCCGTCATTGAGTCATTGCGTCATTGCGTCATTGAGTCATTGCGTCATTGAGTCATTGAGTCATTGCGTCATTGCGTCATTCCGTCATTGAGTCATTGCGTCATTCCGTCATTGAGTCATTGCGTCATTCCGTCATTGAGTCATTGCGTCATTGAGTCATTGCGTCATTGAGTCATTGAGTCATTGCGTCATTGCGTCATTGCGTCATTGAGTCATTGCGTCATTGAGTCATTGCGTCATTCTGTCATTGCGTCATTCCGTCATTGAGTCTTTGAGTCATTGCGTCATTGAGTCATTGCGTCATTGCGTCATTGCGTCATTGAGTCATTGAGTCATTGCGTCATTGCGTCATTGCGTCATTGAGTCATTGCGTAATTGCGTCATTGAGTCATTGCGTCATTGCGTCATTGAGTCATTGAGTCATTGCGTCATTGCGTCAGTCCGTCATTGAGTCATTGCGTCATTGCGTCATTGAGTCATTGCGTCATTGCATCATTGAGTCATTGAGTCATTGCGTCATTGCGTCATTCCGTCATTGAGTCATTGCGTCATTCCGTCATTCCGTCATTGAGTCATTGCGTCATTGAGTCATTGCGTCATTGCGTCATTGAGTCATTGCGTCATTGCGTCATTGCGTCATTGCGTCATTGCGTCATTGAGTCATTGAGTCATTGCGTCATTGCGTCATTGCGTCATTGCGTCATTCCGTCATTGAGTCATTGCGTCATTGAGTCATTGCGTCATTCAGTCATTGAGTCATTGCGTCATTGCGTCATTCCGTCATTGAGTCATTGCGTCATTGAGTCATTGCGTCATTCCGTCATTGCGTCATTGAGTCATTGAGTCATTGCGTCATTGAGTCATTGAGTCATTGCGTCATTGCGTCATTGAGTCATTGAGTCATTGAGTCATTGCGTCATTGCGTCATTGCGTCATTGAGTCATTGCATAATTGCGTCATTGAGTCATTGCGTCATTGCGTCATTGAGTCATTGAGTCATTGCGTCATTGCGTCATTCTGTCATTGAGTCATTGAGTCATTGCGTCATTGCGTCATTGAGTCATTGCGTCATTGCGTCATTGAGTCATTGAGTCATTGCGTCATTGCGTCATTCCGTCATTGAGTTATTGCGTCATTCCGTCATTCCGTCATTGAGTCATTGCGTCATTGAGTCATTGCGTCATTGCGTCATTGAGTCATTGCGTCATTGCGTCATTGAGTCATTGAGTCATTGCGTCATTGCGTCATTGAGTCATTGAGTCATTGCGTCATTGCGTCATTGAGTCATTGCGTCATTGCGTCATTGCGACATTGCGTCATTGCGTCAAAGAGTCATTGAGTCATTGCGTCATTGAGTCATTGCGTCTTTGAGTCTTTGAGTCATTGCGTCATTGCGTCATTGCGTCATTGAGTCATTGCGTCATTCAGTCATTGAGTCATTGCGTCATTGAGTCATTGCGTCATTGCGTCATTGAGTCATTGCGTCATTGCGTCATTCGGTCATTGCGTCATTGTGTCATTGCGTCATTGAGTCATTGCGTCATTGCGTCATTGCGTCATTGCGTCATTGCGTCATTGAGTCATTGAGGCATTGCGTCATTGCGTCATTGCGTCATTGAGTCATTGCGTCATTGCGTCATTGAGTCATTGAGTCATTGCGTCATTGAGTCATTGCGTCATTGCGTCATTCCGTCATTGAGTCATTGCGTCATTGCGTCATTGCGTCATTGAGTCATTGCGTCATTGAGTCCTTGCGTCATTGCGTCATTGCGTCATTGCGTCATTGCGTCATTGAGTCATTGAGTCATTGCGTCATTGAGTCATTGCGTCATTGCGTCATTGCGTCATTGAGTCATTGAGTCATTGCGTCATTGCGTCATTGCGTCATTGCGTCATTGAGTCATTGCGTCATTGCGTCATTGAGTCATTCTGTCATTCCGTCATTGAGTCATTGCGTCATTGCGTCATTCCGTCATTGCGTCATTGCGTCATTGCGTCATTGAGTCATTGCGTCATTCCGTCATTGAGTCATTGAGTCATTGCGTCATTGCGTCATTCCGTCATTGCGTCATTGCGTCATTGCTTCATTGCGTCATTGAGTCATTGCGTCATTGAGTCATTGCGTCATTGAGTCATTGCGTCATTGCGTCATTGAGTCATTGCGTCATTGCGTCATTGCGTCATTGCGTCATTGCGTCATTGAGTCATTGAGTCATTGAGTCATTGCGTCATTGAGTCATTGCGTCATTGCGTCATTGCGTCATTGCGTCATTGCGTCATTGAGTCATTGAGTCATTGCGTCATTCCGTCATTCCGTCATTGCGTCATTGAGTCATTGCGTCATTCTGTCATTGAGTCATTGAGTCATTGCGTCATTGCGTCATTGCGTCGTTGAGTCGTTGCGTCGTTGCGTCGTTCCGTCGTTGAGTCATTGAGTCATTGAGTCATTCCGTCATTCCGTCATTGCGTCATTGCGTCATTGCGTCATTCCGTCATTGCGTCATTGCGTCATTGCGTCATTGCGTCATTCCGTCATTGAGTCATTGAGTCATTCCGTCATTCCGTCATTGAGTCATTGCGTCATTGAGTCATTGCTTCATTGCGTCATTGAGTCATTGCGTCATTGAGTCATTGCGTCATTGCGTCATTGAGTCATTGCGTCATTGAGTCATTGCGTCATTCCGTCATTGAGTCATTGCGTCATTCCGTCATTCCGTCATTGAGTCATTGAGTCATTCCGTCATTCCGTCATTGAGTCATTGCGTCATTGCTTCATTGCGTCATTGAGTCATTGCGTCATTGAGTCATTGCGTCATTGCGTCATTGAGTCATTGAGTCATTGAGTCATTGCGTCATTGCGTCATTGAGTCATTGCGTCTTTGCGTCATTCCGTCATTGAGTCATTGCGTCATTCCGTCATTCCGTCATTGCGTCATTCCGTCATTGAGTCATTGAGTCATTGCGTCATTCCGTCATTGCGTCATTGAGTCATTGCGTCATTGAGTCATTGCGTCATTGAGTCATTCCGTCATTGAGTCATTGAGTCATTGCGTCATTGAGTCATTGCGTCATTGCGTCATTGCGTCATTGAGTCATTGCGTCATTGCGTCATTGCGTCATTACGTCATTGAGTCATTGCGTCATTGCGTCATTGCGTCATTGCGTCATTCCGTCATTGCGTCATTGAGTCATTGCGTCATTGCGTCATTCCGTCATTCCTTCATTGAGTCATTGCGTCATTGCGTCATTGCGTCATTGCGTCATTGCGTCATTGAGTCATTGAGTCATTGCGTCATTGAGTCATTGCGTCATTGAGTCATTGAGTCATTGCGTCATTGAGTCATTGCGTCATTCCGTCATTGCGTCATTGCGTCATTGAGTCATTGCGTCATTGCGTCATTGAGTCATTGCGTCATTGAGTCATTGCGTCATTGAGTCATTGCGTCATTGCGTCATTCCGTCATTGAGTCATTGCGTCATTGCGTCATTGCGTCATTGAGTCATTGCGTCATTGAGTCATTGCGTCATTGCGTCATTGCGTCATTGCGTCATTGCGTCATTGAGTCATTGAGTCATTGCGTCATTGAGTCATTGCGTCATTGCGTCATTGCGTCATTGAGTCATTGAGTCATTGCGTCATTGCGTCATTGCGTCATTGCGTCATTGAGTCATTGCGTCATTGCGTCATTGAGTCATTCTGTCATTCCGTCATTGAGTCATTGCGTCATTGCGTCATTCCGTCATTGCGTCATTGCGTCATTGCGTCATTGAGTCATTGCGTCATTCCGTCATTGAGTCATTGAGTCATTGCGTCATTGCGTCATTCCGTCATTGCGTCATTGCGTCATTGCTTCATTGCGTCATTGAGTCATTGCGTCATTGAGTCATTGCGTCATTGAGTCATTGCGTCATTGCGTCATTGAGTCATTGCGTCATTGCGTCATTGCGTCATTGCGTCATTGCGTCATTGAGTCATTGAGTCATTGAGTCATTGCGTCATTGAGTCATTGCGTCATTGCGTCATTGCGTCATTGCGTCATTGCGTCATTGAGTCATTGAGTCATTGCGTCATTCCGTCATTCCGTCATTGCGTCATTGAGTCATTGCGTCATTCTGTCATTGAGTCATTGAGTCATTGCGTCATTGCGTCATTGCGTCGTTGAGTCGTTGCGTCGTTGCGTCGTTCCGTCGTTGAGTCATTGAGTCATTCCGTCATTCCGTCATTGCATCATTGCGTCATTGCGTCATTCCGTCATTGCGTCATTGCGTCATTGCGTCATTGCGTCATTCCGTCATTGAGTCATTGAGTCATTCCGTCATTCCGTCATTGAGTCATTGCGTCATTGAGTCATTGCTTCATTGCGTCATTGAGTCATTGCGTCATTGAGTCATTGCGTCATTGCGTCATTGAGTCATTGCGTCATTGAGTCATTGCGTCATTCCGTCATTGAGTCATTGCGTCATTCCGTCATTCCGTCATTGAGTCATTGAGTCATTCCGTCATTCCGTCATTGAGTCATTGCGTCATTGCGTCATTGCGTCATTGAGTCATTGCGTCATTGAGTCATTGCGTCATTGCGTCATTGAGTCATTGAGTCATTGAGTCATTGCGTCATTGCGTCATTGAGTCATTGCGTCATTGCGTCATTCCGTCATTGAGTCATTGCGTCATTCCGTCATTGCGTCATTGCGTCATTCCGTCATTGAGTCATTGAGTCATTGCGTCATTCCGTCATTGCGTCATTGAGTCATTGCGTCATTGAGTCATTGCGTCATTGAGTCATTCCGTCATTGAGTCATTGAGTCATTGCGTCATTGAGTCATTGCGTCATTGCGTCATTGCGTCATTGAGTCATTGCGTCATTGCGTCATTGCGTCATTCCGTCATTGAGTCATTGCGTCATTGCGTCATTGCGTCATTGCGTCATTCCGTCATTGCGTCATTGAGTCATTGCGTCATTGCGTCATTCCGTCATTCCGTCATTGAGTCATTCCGTCATTGCGTCATTGCGTCATTGCGTCATTGCGTCATTGAGTCATTGAGTCATTGCGTCATTGAGTCATTGCGTCATTGAGTCATTGAATCATTGCGTCATTGAGTCATTGCGTCATTCCGTCATTGCGTCATTGCGTCATTGAGTCATTGCGTCATTGCGTCATTGAGTCATTGCGTCATTGAGTCATTGCGTCATTGCGTCATTCCGTCATTGAGTCATTGCGTCATTGAGTCATTGCGTCATTGAGTCATTGCGTCATTGCGTCATTGCGTCATTGAGTCATTGCGTCATTCCGTCATTGAGTCATTCCGTCATTGAGTCATTGCGTCATTCCGTCATTCCGTCATTGAGTCATTGCGTCATTGAGTCATTGCGTCATTCCGTCATTGCGTCATTCCGTCATTCCGTCATTGAGTCATTGCGTCATTCCGTCATTCCGTCATTGAGTCATTGAGTCATTCCGTCATTCCGTCATTGAGTCATTGCGTCATTGCTTCATTGCGTCATTGAGTCATTGCGTCATTGAGTCATTGCGTCATTGCGTCATTGAGTCATTGAGTCATTGAGTCATTGCGTCATTGCGTCATTGAGTCATTGCGTCATTGCGTCATTGCGTCATTGAGTCATTGCGTCATTCCGTCATTCCGTCATTGCGTCATTCCGTCATTGAGTCATTGAGTCATTGCGTCATTCCGTCATTGCGTCATTGAGTCATTGCGTCATTGCGTCATTGAGTCATTGCGTCATTGAGTCATTGAGTCATTGCGTCATTGCGTCATTGCGTCATTGAGTCATTGCGTCATTGCGTCATTGCGTCATTGAGTCATTGCGTCATTGAGTCATTGCGTCATTGCGTCATTGCGTCATTGAGTCATTGAGTCATTGCGTCATTGCGTCATTGCGTCATTGCGTCATTGCGTCATTCCGTCATTGCGTCATTGAGTCATTGCGTCATTGCGTCATTGCGTCATTCCGTCATTGAGTCATTGCGTCATTGCGTCATTGCGTCATTGCGTCATTGAGTCATTGAGTCATTGCGTCATTGAGTCATTGCGTCATTGCGTCATTGAGTCATTGAGTCATTGAGTCATTGCGTCATTGCGTCATTGCGTCATTGAGTCATTGCGTCATTGAGTCATTGCGTCATTGAGTCATTGCGTCATTGCGTCATTGCGTCATTGAGTCATTGCGTCATTCCGTCATTGAGTCATTGCGTCATTGAGTCATTGCGTCATTGCGTCATTCCGTCATTGAGTCATTGCGTCATTGAGTCATTGCGTCATTGCGTCATTGCGTCATTGCGTCATTCCGTCATTGAGTCATTGAGTCATTGCGTCATTCCGTCATTCCGTCATTGCGTCATTGAGTCATTGCGTCATTCCGTCATTCCGTCATTGAGTCATTGAGTCATTGCGTCATTCCGTCATTCCGTCATTGAGTCATTGCGTCATTGAGTCATTGCGTCATTGAGTCATTGAGTCATTGCGTCATTCCGTCATTCCGTCATTCCGTCATTGACTCATTGCGTCATTCCGTCATTGAGTCATTGAGTCATTGCGCCATTGCGTCATTGAGTCATTGCGCCATTCCGTCAATGAGTCATTGAGTCATTGCGTCATTGCGTCACTGCGTCATTCCGTCATTCCGTCATCGAGTCATTGGGTCATTGCGTCATTGAGTCATTGCGTCATTGAGTCATTGCGTCATTGCGTCATTGAGTCATTGAGTCATTGCGTCATTGCGTCATTGAGTCATTGCGTCATTCCGTCATTGCGTCATTGCGTCATTGAGTCATTGAGTCATTGAGTCATTGCGTCATTGCGTCATTCCGTCATTGCGTCATTGCGTCATTGAGTCATTGCGTCATTGCGTCATTGCGTCATTGCTTTATTGAGTCATTGCGTCATTGCGTCATTGAGTCATTGCGTCATTGCGTCATTGCGTCATTGCGTCATTGAGTCATTGAGTCATTGAGTCATTGCTTCATTCCGTCATTGAGTCATTGCGTCATTGCGTCATTCCGTCATTGAGTCATTGCGTCATTGCGTCATTGAGTCATTGCGTCATTGCGTCATTCCGTCATTGAGTCATTGAGTCATTGCGTCATTGCGTCATTGCGTCATTGAGTCATTGCGTCATTGCGTCATTGAGTCATTGAGTCATTGCGTCATTGCGTCATTCCGTCATTGAGTCATTGCGTCATTCCGTCATTGAGTCATTGCGTCATTGAGTCATTGCGTCATTGCGTCATTGAGTCATTGCGTCATTGCGTCATTGAGTCATTGAGTCATTGCGTCATTGCGTCATTGAGTCATTGAGTCATTGCGTCATTCCGTCATTGAGTCATTGCGTCATTGAGTCATTGCGTCATTGAGTCATTGAGTCATTGCGTCATTGCGTCATTGCGTCATTGAGTCATTGCGTCATTGAGTCATTGCGTCATTGCGTCATTGCGTCATTCCGTCATTGAGTCATTGAGTCATTGCGTCATTGAGTCATTGCGTCATTGCGTCATTGCGTCATTGAGTCATTGCATAATTGCGTCATTGAGTCATTGCGTCATTGCGTCATTGAGTCATTGAGTCATTGCATCATTGCGTCATTCCGTCATTAAGTCATTGAGTCATTGCGTCATTGCGTCATTGCGTCGTTGAGTCATTGCGTCATTGCGTCATTGAGTCATTGAGTCATTGCGTCATTGCGTCATTCCGTCATTGAGTCATTGCGTCATTCCGTCATTCCGTCATTGAGTCATTGCGTCATTGAGTCATTGCGTCATTGCGTCATTGAGTCATTGCGTCATTGCGTCATTGAGTCATTGAGTCATTGCGTCATTGCTTCATTGCGTCATTGAGTCATTGAGTCATTGCGTCATTGCGTCATTGCGTCATTGCGTCATTCCGTCATTGAGTCATTGCGTCATTGAGTCATTGCGTCATTCAGTCATTGAGTCATTGCGTCATTGCGTCATTCCGTCATTGAGTCATTGCGTCATTGAGTCATTGCGTCATTGCGTCATTGCGTCATTGCGTCATTGAGTCATTGAGTCATTGCGTCATTGAGTCATTGAGTCATTGCGTCATTGCGTCATTGAGTCATTGAGTCATTGAGTCATTGCGTCATTGCGTCATTGCGTCATTGCGTCATTGAGTCATTGAGTCATTGCGTCATTGAGTCATTGCGTCATTGCGTCATTGAGTCATTGAGTCATTGCGTCATTGCGTCATTGCGTCATTGAGTCATTGAGTCATTGCGTCATTGCGTCATTGCGTCATTGAGTCATTGCGTCATTGCGTCATTGAGTCATTGAGTCATTGCGTCATTGCGTCATTGCGTCATTGCGTCATTGCGTCATTGAGTCATTGCGTCATTGAGTCATTGCGTCATTGAGTCATTGCGTCATTGCGTCATTGAGTCATTGCGTCATTGCGTCATTGAGTCATTGAGTCATTGCGTCATTGCGTCATTGAGTCATTGAGTCATTGCGTCATTGAGTCATTCCGTCATTGCGTCATTGCGTCATTGCGTCATTGCGTCATTGAGTCATTGACGTCATTGCGTCATTGAGTCATTGCGTCATTGAGTCATTGAGTCATTGCGTCATTGAGTCATTGCGTCATTCCGTCATTGCGTCATTGCGTCATTGAGTCATTGCGTCATTGCGTCATTGAGTCATTGCGTCATTGAGTCATTGCGTCATTGCGTCATTCCGTCATTGAGTCATTGCGTCATTGAGTCATTGCGTCATTGAGTCATTGCGTCATTGCGTCATTGCGTCATTGAGTCATTGCGTCATTCTGTCATTGAGTCATTGCGTCATTGAGTCATTGCGTCATTCCGTCATTCCGTCATTGAGTCATTGCGTCATTGAGTCATTGCGTCATTCCGTCATTGCGTCATTGCGTCATTCCGTCATTGAGTCATTGCGTCATTGCGTCATTGCGTCATTGCGTCATTGCGTCATTGAGTCATTGCGTCATTCCGTCATTCCGTCATTGAGTCATTGAGTCATTGCGTCATTCCGTCATTGCGTCATTGAGTCATTGCGTCATTGAGTCATTGAGTCATTGCGTCATTCCGTCATTCCGTCATTCCGTCATTGACTCATTGCGTCATTCCGTCATTGAGTCATTGAGTCATTGCGCCATTGCGTCATTGAGTCATTGCGCCATTCCGTCAATGAGTCATTGAGTCATTGCGTCATTGCGTCACTGCGTCATTCCGTCATTCCGTCATTGAGTCATTGCGTCATTGCGTCATTGAGTCATTGCGTCATTGCGTCATTCCGTCATTGCGTCATTGAGTCATTGAGTCATTGAGTCATTCCGTCATTGAGTCATTGCGTCATTGAGTCATTGCGTCATTGCGTCATTGAGTCATTGCGTCATTGCGTCATTGCGTCATTGAGTCATTGCGTCATTGCGTCATTGAGTCATTGAGTCATTGCGTCATTGCGTCATTCCGTCATTGAGTCATTGCGTCATTCCGTCATTCCGTCATTGAGTCATTGCGTCATTGAGTCATTGCGTCATTGCGTCATTGAGTCATTGCGTCATTGCGTCATTGAGTCATTGAGTCATTGCGTCATTGCGTCATTGAGTCATTGAGTCATTGCGTCATTCCGTCATTGAGTCATTGCGTCATTGAGTCATTGCGTCATTGAGTCATTGAGTCATTGCGTCATTGCGTCATTGCGTCATTGAGTCATTGCGTCATTGAGTCATTGCGTCATTCCGTCATTGCGTCATTCCGTCATTCCGTCATTGAGTCTTTGAGTCATTGCGTCATTGAGTCATTGCGTCATTGCGTCATTGAGTCATTGAGTCATTGAGTCATTGCGTCATTGCGTCATTGCGTCATTGCGTCATTGAGTCATTGCATAATTGTGTCATTGAGTCATTGCGTCATTGTGTCATTGAGTCATTGAGTCATTGCATCATTGCGTCATTCCGTCATTGAGTCATTGAGTCATTGCGTCATTGCGTCATTGCGTCATTGAGTCATTGCGTCATTGCGTCATTGAGTCATTGAGTCATTGCTTCATTGCGTCATTCCGTCATTGAGTCATTGCGTCATTCCGTCATTCCGTCATTGAGTCATTGCGTCATTGAGTCATTGCGTCATTGCGTCATTGAGTCATTGCGTCATTGCGTCATTGAGTCATTGAGTCATTGCGTCATTGCGTCATTGCGTCATTGCGTCATTCCGTCATTGAGTCATTGCGTCATTCCGTCATTCCGTCATTGAGTCATTGCGTCATTGAGTCATTGCGTCATTCCGTCATTGCGTCATTGCGTCATTCCGTCATTGAGTCATTGCGTCATTCCGTCATTCCGTCATTGAGTCATTGAGTCATTCCGTCATTCCGTCATTGAGTCATTGCGTCATTGCTTCATTGCGTCATTGAGTCATTGCGTCATTGAGTCATTGCGTCATTGCGTCATTGAGTCATTGAGTCATTGAGTCATTGCGTCATTGCGTCATTGAGTCATTGCGTCATTGCGTCATTGCGTCATTGAGTCATTGCGTCATTGCGTCATTGCGTCATTGCGTCATTGCGTCATTGAGTCATTGAGTCATTGCGTCATTCCGTCATTGCGTCATTGAGTCATTGCGTCATTGCGTCATTGAGTCATTGCGTCATTGAGTCATTGCGTCATTGAGTCATTGAGTCATTGCGTCATTGCGTCATTGCGTCATTGCGTCATTGAGTCATTGCGTCATTGCGTCATTGCGTCATTGAGTCATTGCGTCATTGAGTCATTGCGTCATTGCGTCATTGCGTCATTGAGTCATTGAGTCATTGCGTCATTGCGTCATTGCGTCATTGCGTCATTGCGTCATTGCGTCATTGCGTCATTGAGTCATTGCGTCATTGCGTCATTGCGTCATTGAGTCATTGCGTCATTGCGTCATTGCGTCATTGCGTCATTGCGTCATTGCGTCATTGAGTCATTGCGTCATTGAGTCATTGCGTCATTGCGTCATTGAGTCATTGTGTCATTGAGTCATTGCGTCATTGCGTCATTCCGTCATTGAGTCATTGCGTCATTGAGTCATTGCGTCATTGAGTCATTGCGTCATTGCGTCATTGCGTCATTGAGTCATTGCGTCATTCCGTCATTGAGTCATTCCGTCATTGAGTCATTGCATCATTCCGTCATTCCGTCATTGAGTCAGTGCGTCATTGAGTCATTGCGTCATTCCGTCATTGCGTCATTGCGTCATTCCGTCATTGAGTCATTGAGTCATTGCGTCATTCCGTCATTCCGTCATTGCGTCATTGAGTCATTGCGTCATTCCGTCATTCCGTCATTGAGTCATTGAGTCATTGCGTCATTCCGTCATTCCGTCATTGAGTCATTGCGTCATTGAGTCATTGCGTCATTGAGTCATTGAGTCATTGCGTCATTCCGTCATTCCGTCATTCCGTCATTGACTCATTGCGTCATTCCGTCATTGAGTCATTGAGTCATTGCGTCATTGCGTCATTGAGTCATTGCGTCATTGCGTCATTGAGTCATTGAGTCATTGCGTCATTGCGTCACTGCGTCATTCCGTCATTGCGTCATTGAGTCATTGGTCATTGCGTCATTGAGTCATTGCGTCATTGAGTCATTGCGTCATTGCGTCATTGAGTCATTGAGTCATTGCGTCATTGCGTCATTGAGTCATTGCGTCATTGCGTCATTCCGTCATTGCGTCATTGCGTCATTGAGTCATTGAGTCATTGAGTCATTGCGTCATTGCGTCATTCCGTCATTGCGTCATTGCGTCATTGAGTCATTGCGTCATTGCGTCATTGCGTCATTGCGTCATTGCGTCATTGAGTCATTGCGTCATTGCGTCATTGAGTCATTGCGTCATTGCGTCATTGCGTCATTGCGTCATTGAGTCATTGAGTCATTGAGTCATTGCGTCATTGCGTCATTGAGTCATTGCGTCATTGCGTCATTGCGTCATTGAGTCATTGCGTCATTGCGTCATTGAGTCATTGCGTCATTGCGTCATTCCGTCATTGAGTCATTGAGTCATTGCGTCATTGCGTCATTGCGTCATTGAGTCATTGCGTCATTGCGTCATTGAGTCATTGAGTCATTGCGTCATTGCGTCATTCCGTCATTGAGTCATTGCGTCATTCCGTCATTGAGTCATTGCGTCATTGAGTCATTGCGTCATTGCGTCATTGAGTCATTGCGTCATTGCGTCATTGAGTCATTGAGTCATTGCGTCATTGCGTCATTGAGTCATTGAGTCATTGCGTCATTCCGTCATTGAGTCATTGCGTCATTGAGTCATTGCGTCATTGAGTCATTGAGTCATTGCGTCATTGCGTCATTGCGTCATTGAGTCATTGCGTCATTGAGTCATTGCGTCATTCCGTCATTGCGTCATTCCGTCATTGAGTCATTGAGTCATTGCGTCATTGAGTCATTGCGTCATTGCGTCATTGCGTCATTGCGTCATTGAGTCATTGCATCATTGCGTCATTGAGTCATTGCGTCATTGCGTCATTGAGTCATTGAGTCATTGCATCATTGCGTCATTGCGTCATTGAGTCATTGAGTCATTGCGTCATTGCGTCATTGCGTCATTGAGTCATTGCGTCATTGCGTCATTGAGTCATTGAGTCATTGCGTCATTGCGTCATTCCGTCATTGAGTCATTGCGTCATTCCGTCATTCCGTCATTGAGTCATTGCGTCATTGAGTCATTGCGTCATTGCGTCATTGAGTCATTGCGTCATTGCGTCATTGAGTCATTGAGTCATTGCGTCATTGCTTCATTGCGTCATTGAGTCATTGAGTCATTGCGTCATTGCGTCATTGCGTCATTGCGTCATTCCGTCATTGAGTCATTGCGTCATTGAGTCATTGCGTCATTCAGTCATTGAGTCATTGCGTCATTGCGTCATTCCAGTCATTGAGTCATTGCGTCATTGAGTCATTGCGTCATTCCGTCATTGCGTCATTGCGTCATTGAGTCATTGAGTCATTGCGTCATTGAGTCATTGAGTCATTGCGTCATTGCGTCATTGAGTCATTGAGTCATTGAGTCATTGCGTCATTGCGTCATTGCATCATTGCGTCATTGAGTCATTGTGTAATTGCGTCATTGAGTCATTGCGTCATTGCGTCATTGCGTCATTGAGTCATTGCGTCATTCCGTCATTCCGTCATTGAGTCATTGAGTCATTGCGTCATTGCGTCATTGCGTCATTGAGTCATTGCGTCATTGCGTCATTGAGTCATTGAGTCATTGCGTCATTGCGTCATTCCGTCATTGAGTCATTGCGTCATTCTGTCATTCCGTCATTGAGTCATTGCATCATTGAGTCATTGCGTCATTGCGTCATTGAGTGATTGCGTCAATGCGTCATTGAGTCATTGAGTCATTGCGTCATTGCGTCATTGAGTCATTGAGTCATTGCGTCATTGAGTCATTCCGTCATTGCGTCATTGCGTCATTGCGTCATTGCGTCATTGAGTCATTGACTCATTGCGTCATTGAGTCATTGCGTCATTGAGTCATTGAGTCATTGCGTCATTGAGTCATTGCATCATTCCGTCATTGCATCATTGCGTCATTGAGTCATTGCGTCATTGCGTCATTGAGTCATTGCGTCATTGAGTCATTGCGTCATTGCGTCATTCCGTCATTGAGTCATTGCGTCATTGAGTCATTGCGTCATTGAGTGATTGCGTCATTGCGTCATTGCGTCATTGAGTCATTGCGTCATTCTGTCATTGAGTCATTCCGTCATTGAGTCATTGCGTCATTCCGTCATTCCGTCATTGAGTCATTGCGTCATTGAGTCATTGCGTCATTCCGTCATTGCGTCATTGCGTCATTCCGTCATTGAGTCATTGAGTCATTGCGTCATTCCGTCATTCCGTCATTGCGTCATTGAGTCATTGCGTCATTCCGTCATTCCGTCATTGAGTCATTGAGTCATTGCGTCATTCCGTCATTGCGTCATTGAGTCATTGCGTCATTGAGTCATTGAGTCATTGCGTCATTGCGTCATTCCGTCATTGCGTCATTGCGTCATTGCGTCATTGCGTCATTGAGTCATTGAGTCATTGCGTCATTGCGTCATTGAGTCATTGCGTCATTGCGTCATTGAGTCATTGAGTCATTGCGTCATTGCGTCATTGCGTCATTGCGTCATTCCGTCATTGAGTCATTGCGTCATTGCGTCATTGAGTCATTGCGTCATTGAGTCATTGCGTCATTGCGTCATTGAGTCATTGAGTCATTGCGTCATTGAGTCATTGAGTCATTGCGTCATTGCGTCATTGCGTCATTGAGTCATTGAGTCATTGAGTCATTGCGTCATTGCGTCATTGCGTCATTGCGTCATTGCGTCATTGAGTCATTGCGTCATTGCGTCATTGCGTCATTGCGTCATTCCGTCATTGAGTCATTGAGTCATTGCGTCATTGCGTCATTGCGTCATTGCGTCATTGCGTCATTGAGTCATTGCGTCATTGCGTCATTGAGTCATTGCGTCATTGCGTCATTGCGTCATTGCGTCATTGAGTCATTGAGTCATTGCGTCATTGAGTCATTGCGTCATTGCGTCATTGAGTCATTGCGTCATTGCGTCATTGCGTCATTGAGTCATTGCGTCATTGCGTCATTGAGTCATTGAGTCATTGCGTCATTGCGTCATTGCGTCATTGAGTCATTGCGTCATTGCGTCATTGCGTCATTGAGTCATTGCGTCATTGAGTCATTGCGTCATTGCGTCATTGAGTCATTGCGTCATTGCGTCATTGAGTCATTGCGTCATTGCGTCATTGCGTCATTGAGTCATTGAGTCATTGCGTCATTCCGTCATTGAGTCATTGCGTCATTGAGTCATTGCGTCATTGAGTCATTGCGTCATTGCGTCATTGCGTCATTGAGTCATTGCGTCATTGAGTCATTGCGTCATTGCGTCATTGCGTCATTGCGTCATTGCGTCATTGAGTCATTGAGTCATTGCGTCATTGAGTCATTGCGTCATTGCGTCATTGAGTCATTGAGTCATTGCGTCATTGCGTCATTGCGTCATTGAGTCATTGCATAATTGTGTCATTGAGTCATTGCGTCATTGTGTCATTGAGTCATTGAGTCATTGCATCATTGCGTCATTCCGTCATTGAGTCATTGAGTCATTGCGTCATTGCGTCATTGCGTCATTGAGTCATTGCGTCATTGCGTCATTGAGTCATTGAGTCATTGCTTCATTGCATCATTCCGTCATTGAGTCATTGCGTCATTCCGTCATTCCGTCATTGAGTCATTGCGTCATTGAGTAATTGCGTCATTGCGTCATTGAGTCATTGCGTCATTGCGTCATTGAGTCATTGAGTCATTGCGTCATTGCGTCATTGCGTCATTGAGTCATTGAGTCATTGCGTCATTGCGTCATTGCGTCATTGCATCATTCCGTCATTGAGTCATTGCGTCATTGAGTCATTGCGTCATTCAGTCATTGAGTCATTGCGTCATTGCGTCATTCCGTCATTGAGTCATTGCGTCATTGAGTCATTGCGTCATTGCGTCATTGCGTCATTGCGTCATTGAGTCATTGAGTCATTGCGTCATTGAGTCATTGAGTCATTGCGTCATTGCGTCATTGAGTCATTGAGTCATTGAGTCATTGCGTCATTGCGTCATTGCGTCATTGAGTCATTGTGTAATTGCGTCATTGAGTCATTGCGTCATTGCGTCATTGAGTCATTGAGTCATTGCGTCATTCCGTCATTCCGTCATTGCGTCATTGAGTCATTGTGTCATTGCGTCATTGCGTCATTGAGTCATTGCGTCATTGCGTCATTGAGTCATTGAGTCATTGCGTCATTGCGTCATTCCGTCATTGAGTCATTGCGTCATTCCGTCATTGCGTCATTGAGTCATTGCGTCATTGAGTCATTGCGTCATTGCGTCATTGAGTCATTGCGTCATTGCGTCATTGAGTCATTGAGTCATTGCGTCATTGCGTCATTGAGTCATTGAGTCATTGCGTCATTGAGTCATTGCGTCATTGCGTCATTGCGACATTGCGTCATTGCGTCAAAGAGTCATTGAGTCATTGCGTCATTGAGTCATTGCGTCATTGAGTCATTGAGTCATTGCGTCATTGCGTCATTGCGTCATTGAGTCATTGCGTCATTGCGTCATTGAGTCATTGCGTCATTGCGTCATTCGGTCATTGCGTCATTGCGTCATTGCGTCATTGAGTCATTGCGTCATTGCGTCATTGCGTCATTGAGTCATTGCGTCATTGAGTCATTGCGTCATTGAGTCATTGAGTCATTGCGTCATTGAGTCATTGCGTCATTGAGTCATTGCGTCATTGAGTCATTGAGTCATTGCGTCATTGCGTCATTGCGTCATTGCGTCATTGCGTCATTGAGTCATTGCGTCATTGCGTCATTGAGTCATTGAGTCATTGCGTCATTGCGTCATTGAGTCATTGCGTCATTGCGTCATTGCGTCATTGAGTCATTGCGTCATTGCGTCATTGCGTCATTGAGTCATTGCGTCATTGAGTCATTGCGTCATTGCGTCATTGCGTCATTGCGTCATTGCGTCATTGAGTCATTGCGTTATTGCGTCATTGAGTCATTGCGTCATTGAGTCATTGCGTCATTGCGTCATTGCGTCATTGAGTCATTCCGTCATTCCGTCATTGAGTCATTGCGTCATTGCGTCATTCCGTCATTGAGTCATTGCGTCATTGCGTCATTGAGTCATTGCGTCATTCCGTCATTGAGTCATTGAGTCATTGCGTCATTGCGTCATTCCGTCATTGCGTCATTGCGTCATTGCGTCATTGCGTCATTGAGTCATTGCGTCATTGCGTCATTGCGTCATTGCGTCATTGCGTCATTGAGTCATTGCGTCATTGCGTCATTGAGTCATTGAGTCATTGAGTCATTGAGTCATTGCGTCATTGAGTCATTGCGTCATTGCGTCATTGCGTCATTGCGTCATTGCGTCATTGCGTCATTGAGTCATTGCGTCATTGCGTCATTGCGTCATTGCGTCATTGAGTCATTGCGTCATTGAGTCATTGAGTCATTGCGTCATTGCGTCATTGCGTCATTGCGTCATTGCGTCATTGCGTCATTGCGTCATTGCGTCATTGCGTCATTGCGTCATTGCGTCATTGCGTCATTGCGTCATTGCGTCATTGCGTCATTGCGTCATTGAGTCATTGCGTCATTGAGTCATTGCGTCATTGCGTCATTGAGTCATTGCGTCATTGCGTCATTGCGTCATTGAGTCATTGAGTCATTGAGTCATTGAGTCATTGCGTCATTGCGTCATTGAGTCATTGCGTCATTGCGTCATTGAGTCATTGCGTCATTGCGTCATTGAGTCATTGCGTCATTGAGTCATTGCGTCATTGCGTCATTGCGTCATTGAGTCATTGCGTCATTCCGTCATTGAGTCATTGCGTCATTGAGTCATTGCGTCATTGAGTCATTGAGTCATTGCGTCATTGCGTCATTCCGTCATTGAGTCATTGCGTCATTGAGTCATTGCGTCGTTCCGTCATTGCGTCATTCCGTCATTGAGTCATTGAGTCATTGCGTCATTGAGTCATTGCGTCATTGCGTCATTGAGTCATTGAGTCATTGCGTCATTGCGTCATTGCGTCATTGCGTCATTGAGTCATTGCGTCATTGCGTCATTGATTCATTGCGTCATTGCGTCATTGAGTCATTGAGTCATTGCGTCATTGCGTCATTCCGTCATTGAGTCATTGAGTCATTGCGTCATTGCGTCATTGCGTCATTGCGTCATTCCGTCATTGAGTCATTGCGTCATTGCGTCATTCCGTCATTGAGTCATTGCGTCATTGAGTCATTGCGTCATTGAGTCATTGCGTCATTGCGTCATTGAGTCATTGAGTCATTGCGTCATTGCGTCATTGCGTCATTGAGTCATTGAGTCATTGCGTCATTGCGTCATTGCGTCATTGCGTCATTCCGTCATTGCGTCATTGAGTCATTGCGTCATTGAGTCATTGCGTCATTGAGTCATTGAGTCATTGCGTCATTGCGTCATTCCGTCATTGAGTCATTGCGTCATTGAGTCATTGCGTCATTCCGTCATTGCGTCATTGCGTCATTGAGTCATTGAGTCATTGCGTCATTGAGTCATTGCGTCATTGCGTCATTGAGTCATTGAGTCATTGCGTCATTGGATCATTGCGTCATTGAGTCATTGCGTAATTGCATCATTGAGTCATTGCGTCATTGCGTCATTGAGTCATTGAGTCATTGCGTCATTCCGTCATTCCGTCATTGAGTCATTGAGTCATTGCGTCATTGTGTCATTGCGTCATTGAGTCATTGCGTCATTGCGTCATTGAGTCATTGAGTCATTGCGTCATTGCGTCATTCCGTCATTGAGTCATTGCGTCATTCCGTCATTCCGTCATTGAGTCATTGCGTCATTGAGTCATTGCGTCATTACGTCATTGAGTCATTGCGTCATTGCGTCATTGAGTCATTGAGTCATTGCGTCATTGCGTCATTGAGTCATTGAGTCATTGCGTCATTGCGTCATTGAGTCATTGCGTCATTGCGTCATTGCGACATTGCGTCATTGCGTCAAAGAGTCATTGAGTCATTGCGTCATTGAGTCATTGCGTCATTGAGTCTTTGAGTCATTGCGTCATTGCGTCATTGCGTCATTGCGTCATTGAGTCATTGAGTCATTGCGTCATTGAGTCATTGCGTCATTGAGTCATTGTGTCATTGCGTCATTCGGTCAATGCGTCATTGCGTCATTGAGTCATTGCGTCATTGCGTCATTGCGTCATTGAGTCATTGCGTCATTGAGTCATTGAGTCATTGCGTCATTGCGTCATTGCGTCATTGCGTCATTGCGTCATTGCGTCATTGCGTCATTGCGTCATTGAGTCATTGCGTCATTGCGTCATTGCTTCATTGCGTCATTGCGTCATTGCGTCATTGCGTCATTCCGTCATTGAGTCATTGCGTCATTGCGTCATTGCGTCATTGCGTCATTGAGTCATTGCGTCATTGCGTCATTGCGTCATTGCGTCATTGCGTCATTGAGTCATTGCGTCATTGCGTCATTGAGTCATTGTGTCATTGCGTCATTGAGTCATTGCGTCATTGAGTCATTGCGTCATTGCGTCATTGCGTCATTGCGTCATTGAGTCATTCCGTCATTCCGTCATTGAGTCATTGCGTCATTGCGTCATTCCGTCATTGAGTCATTGCGTCATTGCGTCATTGAGTCATTGCGTCATTCCATCATTGAGTCATTGAGTCATTGCGTCATTGCGTCATTCCGTCATTGCGTCATTGCGTCATTGCTTCATTGCGTCATTGAGTCATTGCGTCATTGAGTCATTGCGTCATTGAGTCATTGCGTCATTGCGTCATTGAGTCATTGCGTCATTGCGTCATTGCGTCATTGAGTCATTGCGTCATTGCGTCATTGCGTCATTGAGTCATTGAGTCATTGAGTCATTGAGTCATTGCGTCATTGAGTCATTGCGTCATTGCGTCATTGCGTCATTGCGTCATTCCGTCATTGAGTCATTGAGTCATTGCGTCATTGCGTCATTCCGTCATTGCGTCATTGAGTCATTGCGTCATTCCGTCATTGCGTCATTGCGTCATTGCGTCATTGCGTCATTGCGTCATTGCGTCATTCCGTCATTGAGTCGTTGCGTCGTTGCGCCGTTGCGTCGTTGCGTCATTCCGTCATTGCGTCATTCCGTCATTGCGTCATTGCGTCATTGCGTCATTGCGTCATTGAGTCATTGCGTCATTGAGTCATTGCGTCATTGCGTCATTGCGTCATTGAGTCATTGCGTCATTGCGTCATTGAGTCATTGCGTCATTCCGTCATTGAGTCATTGCGTCATTGAGTCATTGAGTCATTGCGTCATTGCGTCATTCCGTCATTGTGTCATTGCGTCATTCCGTCATTGAGTCATTGCGTCATTGAGTCATTGCGTCATTGAGTCATTGAGTCATTGCGTCATTGCGTCATTCCGTCATTGAGTCATTGCGTCATTGAGTCATTGCGTCATTCCTTCATTGCGTCATTCCGTCATTGAGTCTTTGAGTCATTGCCTCATTGAGTCATTGCGTCATTGCGTCATTGAGTCATTGAGTCATTGAGTCATTGCGTCATTGCGTCATTGCGTCATTGCGTCATTGAGTCATTGCGTCATTGCGTCATTGAGTCATTGCGTCATTGCGTCATTGAGTCATTGAGTCATTGCGTCATTGCTTCATTGTGTCATTGCGTCATTGCGTCATTCCGTCATTGAGTCATTGCGTCATTGCGTCATTGCGTCATTGAGTCATTGCGTCATTGAGTCATTGCGTCATTGCGTCATTGCGTCATTGCGTCATTGCGTCATTGCGTCATTGCGTCATTGAGTCATTGCGTCATTGCGTCATTGAGTCATTGCGTCATTGCGTCATTGAGTCATTGCGTCATTGCGTCATTGAGTCATTGCGTCATTGAGTCATTGCGTCATTGCGTCATTGCGTCATTGAGTCATTCCGTCATTCCGTCATTGAGTCATTGCGTCATTGCGTCATTCCGTCATTGAGTCATTGCGTCATTGCGTCATTGAGTCATTGCGTCATTCCGTCATTGAGTCATTGAGTCATTGCGTCATTGCGTCATTCCGTCATTGCGTCATTGCGTCATTGCTTCATTGCGTCATTGAGTCATTGCGTCATTGCGTCATTGCGTCATTGCGTCATTGCGTCATTGAGTCATTGCGTCATTGCGTCATTGAGTCATTGAGTCATTGAGTCATTGAGTCATTGCGTCATTGAGTCATTGCGTCATTGCGTCATTGCGTCATTCCGTCATTGAGTCATTGCGTCATTGCGTCATTGCGTCGTTGCGTCGTTGCGTCGTTGCGTCGTTGCGTCGTTGCGTCGTTGCGTCGTTGCGTCGTTGCGTCGTTGCGTCATTGCGTCATTGAGTCATTGCGTCATTGAGTCATTGCGTCATTGCGTCATTGAGTCATTGCGTCATTGCGTCATTGCGTCATTGCGTCATTGAGTCATTGAGTCATTGAGTCATTGCGTCATTGCGTCATTGAGTCATTGCGTCATTGCGTCATTGAGTCATTCCGTCATTGCGTCATTGAGTCATTGCGTCATTGAGTCATTGAGTCATTGCGTCATTGCGTCATTCCGTCATTCAGTCATTGCGTCATTCCGTCATTGAGTCATTGCGTCATTGAGTCATTGCGTCATTGAGTCATTGAGTCATTGCGTCATTGCGTCATTCCGTCATTGAGTCATTGAGTCATTGCGTCATTGAGTCATTGCGTCGTTCCGTCATTGCGTCATTCCGTCATTGAGTCTTTGAGTCATTGCGTCATTGAGTCATTGCGTCATTGCGTCATTGAGTCATTGAGTCATTGCGTCATTGCGTCATTGCGTCATTGCGTCATTGAGTCATTGCGTAATTGCGTCATTGAGTCATTGCGTCATTGCGTCATTGAGTCATTGAGTCATTGCGTCATTGCGTCATTCCGTCATTGAGTCATTGAGTCATTGCGTCATTGCGTCATTGCGTCATTGCGTCATTCCGTCATTGAGTCATTGCGTCATTGCGTCATTCCGTCATTGAGTCATTGCGTCATTGAGTCATTGCGTCATTGAGTCATTGCGTCATTGCGTCATTGCGTCATTGAGTCATTGAGTCATTGCGTCATTGCGTCATTGCGTCATTGAGTCATTGAGTCATTGCGTCATTGCGTCATTGCGTCATTGCGTCATTCCGTCATTGCGTCATTGAGTCATTGCGTCATTGAGTCATTGCGTCATTGAGTCATTGAGTCATTGCGTCATTGCGTCATTCCGTCATTGAGTCATTGCGTCATTGAGTCATTGCGTCATTGCGTCATTGCGTCATTGCGTCATTGAGTCATTGAGTCATTGCGTCATTGAGTCATTGCGTCATTGCGTCATTGAGTCATTGAGTCATTGCGTCATTGGATCATTGCGTCATTGAGTCATTGCGTAATTGCATCATTGAGTCATTGCGTCATTGCGTCATTGAGTCATTGAGTCATTGCGTCATTCCGTCATTCCGTCATTGAGTCATTGAGTCATTGCGTCATTGTGTCATTGCGTCATTGAGTCATTGCGTCATTGCGTCATTGAGTCATTGAGTCATTGCGTCATTGCGTCATTCCGTCATTGAGTCATTGCGTCATTCCGTCATTCCGTCATTGAGTCATTGCGTCATTGAGTCATTGCGTCATTGCGTCATTGAGTCATTGCGTCATTGCGTCATTGAGTCATTGAGTCATTGCGTCATTGCGTCATTGAGTCATTGAGTCATTGCGTCATTGCGTCATTGAGTCATTGCGTCATTGCGTCATTGCGACATTGCGTCATTGCGTCAAAGAGTCATTGAGTCATTGCGTCATTGAGTCATTGCGTCTTTGAGTCTTTGAGTCATTGCGTCATTGCGTCATTGCGTCATTGCGTCATTGAGTCATTGAGTCATTGCGTCATTGAGTCATTGCGTCATTGAGTCATTGTGTCATTGCGTCATTCGGTCAATGCGTCATTGCGTCATTGAGTCATTGCGTCATTGCGTCATTGCGTCATTGAGTCATTGCGTCATTGAGTCATTGAGTCATTGCGTCATTGCGTCATTGCGTCATTGCGTCATTGAGTCATTGCGTCATTGCGTCATTGCTTCATTGTGTCATTGCGTCATTGCGTCATTCCGTCATTGAATCATTGCGTCATTGCGTCATTGCGTCATTGCGTCATTGAGTCATTGCGTCATTGAGTCATTGCGTCATTGCGTCATTGCGTCATTGCGTCATTGCGTCATTGCGTCATTGAGTCATTGCGTCATTGCGTCATTGAGTCATTGTGTCATTGCGTCATTGAGTCATTGCGTCATTGAGTCATTGCGTCATTGCGTCATTGCGTCATTGCGTCATTGAGTCATTCCGTCATTCCGTCATTGAGTCATTGCGTCATTGCGTCATTCCGTCATTGAGTCATTGCGTCATTGCGTCATTGAGTCATTGCGTCATTCCATCATTGAGTCATTGAGTCATTGCGTCATTCCGTCATTGCGTCATTGCGTCATTGCTTCATTGCGTCATTGAGTCATTGCGTCATTGAGTCATTGCGTCATTGAGTCATTGCATCATTGCGTCATTGAGTCATTGCGTCATTGCGTCATTGCGTCATTGAGTCATTGCGTCATTGCGTCATTGCGTCATTGAGTCATTGAGTCATTGAGTCATTGAGTCATTGCGTCATTGAGTCATTGCGTCATTGCGTCATTGCGTCATTGCGTCATTCCGTCATTGAGTCATTGCGTCATTGCGTCATTCCGTCATTGCGTCATTGAGTCATTGCGTCATTCCGTCATTGAGTCATTGCGTCATTGCGTCATTGCGTCATTGCGTCATTGCGTCATTCCGTCATTCCGTCATTGAGTCGTTGCGTCGTTGCGCCGTTGCGTCGTTGCGTCATTCCGTCATTGCGTCATTGCGTCATTGCGTCATTGCGTCATTGCGTCATTGAGTCATTGCGTCATTGAGTCATTGCGTCATTGCGTCATTGAGTCATTGCGTCATTGCGTCATTGCGTCATTGAGTCATTGCGTCATTCCGTCATTGAGTCATTGCGTCATTCCGTCACTGAGTCATTGCGTCATTGCGTCATTCCGTCATTGTGTCATTGCGTCATTCCGTCATTGAGTCATTGCGTCATTGAGTCATTGCGTCATTGAGTCATTGAGTCATTGCGTCATTGCGTCATTCCGTCATTGAGTCATTGCGTCATTGAGTCATTGCGTCATTCCTTCATTGCGTCATTCCGTTATTGAGTCTTTGAGTCATTGCCTCATTGAGTCATTGCGTCATTGCGTCATTGAGTCATTGAGTCATTGAGTCATTGCGTCATTGCGTCATTGCGTCATTGCGTCATTGAGTCATTGCGTAATTGCGTCATTGAGTCATTGCGTCATTGCGTCATTGAGTCATTGAGTCATTGCGTCATTGCGTCATTCCGTCATTGAGTCATTGAGTCATTGCGTCATTGCGTCATTGCATCATTGAGTCATTGCGTCATTGCGTCATTGAGTCATTGAGTCATTGCGTCATTGCGTCATTGCGTCATTGAGTCATTGAGTCATTGCGTCATTGCGTCATTGCGTCATTGCGTCATTCCGTCATTGAGTCATTGCGTCATTGAGTCATTGCGTCATTGAGTCATTGAGTCATTGCGTCATTGCGCCATTCCGTCATTGAGTCATTGCGTCATTGAGTCATTGCGTCATTCCGTCATTGCGTCATTGCGTCATTGAGTCATTGAGTCATTGCGTCATTGAGTCATTGCGTCATTGCGTCATTGAGTCATTGAGTCATTGAGTCATTGCGTCATTGCGTCATTGCGTCATTGCGTCATTGAGTCATTGCGTCATTGCGTCATTGAGTCATTGCGTCATTGCGTCATTGAGTCATTGAGTCATTGCGTCATTCCGTCATTCCGTCATTGAGTCATTGAGTCATTGCGTCATTGAGTCATTGAGTCATTGCGTCATTGCGTCATTGAGTCATTGAGTCATTGCGTCATTGAGTCATTGAGTCATTGAGTCATTGCTTCATTGAGTCATTGCGTCATTGCGTCATTGAGTCATTGCGTCATTGCGTCATTGCGTCATTGTGTCATTGCGTCATTGCGTCATTCCGTCATTGAGTCATTGCGTCATTGCGTCATTGCGTCATTGCGTCATTGAGTCATTGCGTCATTGAGTCATTGCGTCATTGCGTCATTGCGTCATTGCGTCATTGCGTCATTGCGTCATTGAGTCATTGCGTCATTGCGTCATTGAGTCATTGTGTCATTGCGTCATTGAGTCATTGCGTCATTGCGTCATTGAGTCATTGCGTCATTGCGTCATTGCGTCATTGCGTCATTGAGTCATTCCGTCATTCCGTCATTGAGTCATTGCGTCATTGCGTCATTCCGTCATTGAGTCATTGCGTCATTGAGTCATTGCGTCATTCCATCATTGAGTCATTGAGTCATTGCGTCATTGCGTCATTCCGTCATTGCGTCATTGCGTCATTGCTTCATTGCGTCATTGAGTCATTGCGTCATTGAGTCATTGCGTCATTGAGTCATTGCGTCATTGCGTCATTGAGTCATTGCGTCATTGCGTCAT
This sequence comes from Squalus acanthias, assembly GCA_030390025.1. Classification (NCBI taxonomy): domain Eukaryota; kingdom Metazoa; phylum Chordata; class Chondrichthyes; order Squaliformes; family Squalidae; genus Squalus; species Squalus acanthias. The sequence continues at coordinate 27,195 of JASTWF010000925.1, forward strand.
TGCGTCATTGAGTCATTGCGTCATTGCGTCATTGCGTCATTGAGTCATTGAGTCATTGAGTCATTGAGTCATTGCGTCATTGAGTCATTGCGTCATTGCGTCATTGCGTCATTGCGTCATTCCGTCATTGAGTCATTGAGTCATTGCGTCATTGCGTCATTCCGTCATTGCGTCATTGAGTCATTGCGTCATTCCGTCATTGAGTCATTGAGTCATTGCGTCATTGCGTCATTGCGTCATTGCGTCATTCCGTCATTGAGTCGTTGCGTCGTTGCGCCGTTGCGTCGTTCCGTCATTGCGTCATTCGTCATTGCGTCATTGCGTCATTGCGTCATTGCGTCATTGAGTCATTGCGTCATTGAGTCATTGCGTCATTGCGTCATTGCGTCATTGAGTCATTGCGTCATTGCGTCATTGAGTCATTGCGTCATTCCGTCATTGAGTCATTGCGTCATTGAGTCATTGAGTCATTGCGTCATTGCGTCATTCCGTCATTGTGTCATTGCGTCATTCCGTCATTGAGTCATTGCGTCATTGAGTCATTGCGTCATTGAGTCATTGAGTCATTGCGTCATTGCGTCATTCCGTCATTGAGTCATTGCGTCATTGAGTCATTGCGTCATTCCTTCATTGCGTCATTCCGTTATTGAGTCTTTGAGTCATTGCCTCATTGAGTCATTGCTTCATTGCGTCATTGAGTCATTGAGTCATTGAGTCATTGCGTCATTGCGTCATTGCGTCATTGCGTCATTGAGTCATTGCGTAATTGCGTCATTGAGTCATTGCGTCATTGCGTCATTGAGTCATTGAGTCATTGCGTCATTGCGTCATTCCGTCATTGAGTCATTGAGTCATTGCGTCATTGCGTCATTGCGTCATTGAGTCATTGCGTCATTGCGTCATTGAGTCATTGAGTCATTGCGTCATTGCGTCATTCCGTCATTGAGTCATTGCGTCATTCCGTCATTCCGTCATTGAGTCATTGCGTCATTGAGTCATTGCGTATTGCGTCATTGAATCATTGCGTCATTGCGTCATTGAGTCATTGAGTCATTGCGTCATTGCGTCATTGAGTCATTGAGTCATTCCGTCATTGCGTCATTGCGTCATTGAGTCATTGAGTCATTGCGTCATTGAGTCATTGCGTCATTGCGTCATTGAGTCATTGAGTCATTGAGTCATTGCGTCATTGCGTCATTGCGTCATTGAGTCATTGCGTCATTGCGTCATTGAGTCATTGCGTCATTGCGTCATTGAGTCATTGAGTCATTGCGTCATTCCGTCATTCCGTCATTGAGTCATTGAGTCATTGCGTCATTGAGTCATTGAGTCATTGCGTCATTGCGTCATTGAGTCATTGAGTCATTGCATCATTGAATCATTGAGTCATTGAGTCATTGCTTCATTGAGTCATTGCGTCATTGCGTCATTGAGTCATTGAGTCATTGAGTCATTGCGTCATTCCGTCATTGCCTCATTGAGTCATTGCGTCATTGCGTCATTGAGTCATTGAGTCATTGAGTCATTGCGTCATTGCGTCATTGCGTCATTGCGTCATTGAGTCATTGCGTAATTGCGTCATTGAGTCATTGCGTCATTGCGTCATTGAGTCATTGAGTCATTGCGTCATTGCGTCATTCCGTCATTGAGTCATTGAGTCATTGCGTCATTGCGTCATTGCATCATTGAGTCATTGCGTCATTGCGTCATTGAGTCATTGAGTCATTGCGTCATTGCGTCATTGCGTCATTGAGTCATTGAGTCATTGCGTCATTGCGTCATTGCGTCATTGCGTCATTCCGTCATTGAGTCATTGCGTCATTGAGTCATTGCGTCATTGAGTCATTGAGTCATTGCGTCATTGCGCCATTCCGTCATTGAGTCATTGCGTCATTGAGTCATTGCGTCATTCCGTCATTGCGTCATTGCGTCATTGAGTCATTGAGTCATTGCGTCATTGAGTCATTGCGTCATTGCGTCATTGAGTCATTGAGTCATTGAGTCATTGCGTCATTGCGTCATTGCGTCATTGCGTCATTGAGTCATTGCGTCATTGCGTCATTGAGTCATTGCGTCATTGCGTCATTGAGTCATTGAGTCATTGCGTCATTCCGTCATTCCGTCATTGAGTCATTGAGTCATTGCGTCATTGAGTCATTGAGTCATTGCGTCATTGCGTCATTGAGTCATTGAGTCATTGCGTCATTGAATCATTGAGTCATTGAGTCATTGCTTCATTGAGTCATTGCGTCATTGCGTCATTGAGTCATTGCGTCATTGCGTCATTGCTTCATTGTGTCATTGCGTCATTGCGTCATTCCGTCATTGAGTCATTGCGTCATTGCGTCATTGCGTCATTGCGTCATTGAGTCATTGCGTCATTGAGTCATTGCGTCATTGCGTCATTGCGTCATTGCGTCATTGCGTCATTGCGTCATTGAGTCATTGCGTCATTGCGTCATTGAGTCATTGTGTCATTGCGTCATTGAGTCATTGCGTCATTGCGTCATTGAGTCATTGCGTCATTGCGTCATTGCGTCATTGAGTCATTCCGTCATTGCGTCATTGAGTCATTGCGTCATTGCGTCATTCCGTCATTGAGTCATTGCGTCATTGAGTCATTGCGTCATTCCATCATTGAGTCATTGAGTCATTGCGTCATTGCGTCATTCCGTCATTGCGTCATTGCGTCATTGCTTCATTGCGTCATTGAGTCATTGCGTCATTGAGTCATTGCGTCATTGAGTCATTGCGTCATTGCGTCATTGAGTCATTGCGTCATTGCGTCATTGCGTCATTGAGTCATTGCGTCATTGCGTCATTGCGTCATTGAGTCATTGAGTCATTGAGTCATTGAGTCATTGCGTCATTGAGTCATTGCGTCATTGCGTCATTGCGTCATTGCGTCATTCCGTCATTGAGTCATTGAGTCATTGCGTCATTGCGTCATTCCGTCATTGCGTCATTGAGTCATTGCGTCATTCCGTCATTGAGTCATTGAGTCATTGCGTCATTGCGTCATTGCGTCATTGCGTCATTGCGTCATTGCGTCATTCCGTCATTGAGTCGTTGCGTCGTTGCGCCGTTGCGTCGTTCCGTCATTGCGTCATTCCGTCATTGCGTCATTGCGTCATTGCGTCATTGCGTCATTGAGTCATTGCGTCATTGAGTCATTGCGTCATTGCGTCATTGCGTCATTGAGTCATTGCGTCATTGCGTCATTGAGTCATTGCGTCATTCCGTCATTGAGTCATTGCGTCATTGAGTCATTGAGTCATTGCGTCATTGCGTCATTCCGTCATTGTGTCATTGCGTCATTCCGTCATTGAGTCATTGCGTCATTGAGTCATTGCGTCATTGAGTCATTGAGTCATTGCGTCATTGCGTCATTCCGTCATTGCGTCATTCCGTCATTGCGTCATTGCGTCATTGCGTCATTGAGTCATTGCGTCATTGAGTCATTGCGTCATTGCGTCATTGCGTCATTGAGTCATTGCGTCATTGCGTCATTGCGTCATTGAGTCATTGCGTCATTCCGTCATTGAGTCATTGCGTCATTGAGTCATTGAGTCATTGCGTCATTGCGTCATTCCGTCATTGTGTCATTGCGTCATTCCGTCATTGAGTCATTGCGTCATTGAGTCATTGCGTCATTGAGTCATTGAGTCATTGCGTCATTGCGTCATTCCGTCATTGAGTCATTGCGTCATTGAGTCATTGCGTCATTCCTTCATTGCGTCATTCCGTATTGAGTCTTTGAGTCATTGCCTCATTGAGTCATTGCGTCATTGCGTCATTGAGTCATTGAGTCATTGAGTCATTGCGTCATTGCGTCATTGCGTCATTGCGTCATTGAGTCATTGCGTAATTGCGTCATTGAGTCATTGCGTCATTGCGTCATTGAGTCATTGAGTCATTGCGTCATTGCGTCATTCCGTCATTGAGTCATTGAGTCATTGCGTCATTGCGTCATTGCGTCATTGAGTCATTGCGTCATTGCGTCATTGAGTCATTGAGTCATTGCGTCATTGCGTCATTCGTCATTGAGTCATTGCGTCATTCCGTCATTGCGTCATTGAGTCATTGCGTCATTGAGTCATTGCGTCATTGCGTCATTGAGTCATTGCGTCATTGCGTCATTGAGTCATTGAGTCATTGCGTCATTGCGTCATTGCGTCATTGAGTCATTGAGTCATTCCGTCATTGCGTCATTGCGTCATTGAGTCATTGAGTCATTGCGTCATTGAGTCATTGCGTCATTGCGTCATTGAGTCATTGAGTCATTGAGTCATTGCGTCATTGCGTCATTGCGTCATTGAGTCATTGCGTCATTGCGTCATTGAGTCATTGCGTCATTGCGTCATTGAGTCATTGAGTCATTGCGTCATTCCGTCATTCCGTCATTGAGTCATTGAGTCATTGCGTCATTGAGTCATTGAGTCATTGCGTCATTGCGTCATTGAGTCATTGAGTCATTGCGTCATTGAATCATTGAGTCATTGAGTCATTGCTTCATTGAGTCATTGCGTCATTGCGTCATTGAGTCATTGAGTCATTGAGTCATTGCGTCATTGCGTCATTCCGTCATTGAGTCATTGAGTCATTGCGTCATTCCGTCATTCCGTCATTGAGTCATTGCGTCATTGCGTCATTGAGTCATTGCGTCATTGCGTCATTGAGTCATTGAGTCATTGCGTCATTGCGTCATTCCATCATTGAGTCATTGCGTCATTCCGTCATTCCGTCATTGAGTCATTGCGTCATTGAGTCATTGCGTCATTGCGTCATTGAGTCATTGCGTCATTGCGTCATTGAGTCATTGAGTCATTGCGTCATTGCGTCATTGAGTCATTGAGTCATTGCGTCATTGCGTCATTGAGTCATTGCGTCATTGCGTCATTCCGACATTGCGTCATTGCGTCAAAGAGTCATTGCGTCATTGCGTCATTGAGTCATTGCGTCTTTGAGTCTTTGAGTCATTGCGTCATTGCGTCATTGCGTCATTGCGTCATTGCGTCATTGCGTCATTGAGTGATTGAGTCATTGCGTCATTGAGTCATTGCGTCATTGCGTCATTGAGTCATTGCGTCATTGCGTCATTCGGTCAATGCGTCATTGCGTCATTGCGTCATTGAGTCATTGAGTCATTGCGTCATTGCGTCATTCCGTCATTGAGTCATTGAGTCATTGCGTCATTGCGTCATTGAGTCATTGCGTCATTGCGTCATTGAGTCATTGAGTCATTGCGTCATTGCGTCATTGCGTCATTGAGTCATTGCGTCATTCCGTCATTCCGTCATTGAGTCATTGCGTCATTGAGTCATTGCGTCATTGCGTCATTGAGTCATTGCGTCATTGCGTCATTGAGTCATTGAGTCATTGCGTCATTGCGTCATTGTGTCATTGAGTCATTGAGTCATTGCGTCATTGCGTCATTGCGTCATTGCGTCATTCCGTCATTGAGTCATTGCGTCATTGAGTCATTGCGTCATTGAGTCATTGAGTCATTGCGTCATTGCGTCATTCCGTCATTGAGTCATTGCGTCATTGAGTCATTGCGTCATTCCGTCATTGCGTCATTGCGTCATTGAGTCATTGAGTCATTGCGTCATTGAGTCATTGCGTCATTGCGTCATTGAGTCATTGAGTCATTGAGTCATTGCGTCATTGCGTCATTGCGTCATTGCGTCATTGAGTCATTGCGTAATTGCGTCATTGAGTCATTGCGTCATTGCGTCATTGAGTCATTGAGTCATTGCGTCATTGCGTCATTCCGTCATTGAGTCATTGAGTCATTGCGTCATTGCGTCATTGCGTCATTGAGTCATTGCGTCATTGCGTCATTGAGTCATTGAGTCATTGCGTCATTGCGTCATTCCGTCATTGAGTCATTGCGTCATTGCGTCATTCCGTCATTGAGTCATTGCGTCATTGAGTCATTGCGTCATTGCGTCATTGAGTCATTGCGTCATTGCTTCATTGAGTCATTGAGTCATTGCGTCATTGCGTCATTGAGTCATTGAGTCATTGCGTCATTGCGTCATTGAGTCATTGCGTCATTGCGTCATTGCGTCATTGCGTCATTGCGTCATTGAGTCATTGAGTCATTGCGTCATTGAGTCATTGCGTCATTGAGTCATTGAGTCATTGCGTCATTGCGTCATTGCGTCATTGCGTCATTGCGTCATTGCGTCATTGAGTCATTGAGTCATTGCGTCATTGAGTCATTGCGTCATTGCGTCATTGAGTCATTGCGTCATTGCGTCATTCGGTCATTGCGTCATTGCGTCATTGCGTCATTGAGTCATTGCGTCATTGCGTCATTGCGTCATTGAGTCATTGCGTCATTGAGTCATTGCGTCATTGCGTCATTGCGTCATTGCGTCATTGCGTCATTGAGTCATTGCGTCATTGCGTCATTGAGTCATTGAGTCATTGCGTCATTGCGTCATTGCGTCATTGAGTCATTGCGTCATTGCGTCATTGCGTCATTGAGTCATTGCGTCATTGCGTCATTGCGTCATTGCGTCATTGCGTCATTGAGTCATTGAGTCATTGCGTCATTGCGTCATTGCGTCATTGCGTCATTGAGTCATTGCGTCATTGCGTCATTGAGTCATTGCGTCATTGAGTCATTGCGTCATTGAGTCATTGCGTCATTGCGTCATTGCGTCATTGCGTCATTGAGTCATTGCGTCATTGCGTCATTGAGTCATTGCGTCATTGCGTCATTGAGTCATTGCGTCATTGCGTCATTGCGTCATTGAGTCATTGCGTCATTGAGTCATTGCGTCATTGCGTCATTGAGTCATTGCGTCATTGCGTCATTGCGTCATTGAGTCATTGCGTCATTCCGTCATTGAGTCATTGCGTCATTCCGTCATTGAGTCATTGCGTCATTGCGTCATTCCGTCATTGTGTCATTGCGTCATTCCGTCATTGAGTCATTGCGTCATTGAGTCATTGCGTCATTGAGTCATTGAGTCATTGCGTCATTGCGTCATTCCGTCATTGAGTCATTGCGTCATTGAGTCATTGCGTCATTCCTTCATTGCGTCATTCCGTCATTGAGTCATTGAGTCATTGCCTCATTGAGTCATTGCGTCATTGCGTCATTGAGTCATTGAGTCATTGAGTCATTGCGTCATTGCGTCATTGCGTCATTGCGTCATTGAGTCATTGCGTAATTGCGTCATTGAGTCATTGCGTCATTGCGTCATTGAGTCATTGAGTCATTGCGTCATTGCGTCATTGCGTCATTGAGTCATTGAGTCATTGCGTCATTGCGTCATTGCGTCATTGAGTCATTGCGTCATTGCGTCATTGAGTCATTGAGTCATTGCGTCATTGCGTCATTGCGTCATTGAGTCATTGCGTCATTGCGTCATTGCGTCATTGCGTCATTCCGTCATTGAGTCATTGCGTCATTGAGTCATTGCGTCATTGAGTCATTGAGTCATTGCGTCATTGCGCCATTCCGTCATTGAGTCATTGCGTCATTGAGTCATTGCGTCATTCCGTCATTGCGTCATTGCGTCATTGAGTCATTGAGTCATTGCGTCATTGAGTCATTGCGTCATTGCGTCATTGAGTCATTGAGTCATTGCGTCATTGCGTCATTGCGTCATTGCGTCATTGAGTCATTGCGTCATTGCGTCATTGAGTCATTGCGTCATTGCGTCATTGAGTCATTGAGTCATTGCGTCATTGCCGTCATTGCGTCATTGAGTCATTGAGTCATTGCGTCATTGAGTCATTGAGTCATTGCGTCATTGCGTCATTGAGTCATTGAGTCATTGCGTCATTGAGTCATTGAGTCATTGAGTCATTGCGTCATTGAGTCATTGCGTCATTGCGTCATTGAGTCATTGCGTCATTGCGTCATTGCTTCATTGCGTCATTGCGTCATTGCGTCATTCCGTCATTGAGTCATTGCGTCATTGCGTCATTGCGTCATTGCGTCATTGAGTCATTGCGTCATTGAGTCATTGCGTCATTGCGTCATTGCGTCATTGCGTCATTGCGTCATTGCGTCATTGAGTCATTGCGTCATTGCGTCATTGAGTCATTGAGTCATTGCGTCATTGAGTCATTGCGTCATTGAGTCATTGCGTCATTGCGTCATTGCGTCATTGCGTCATTGAGTCATTGCGTCATTCCGTCATTGAGTCATTGCGTCATTGCGTCATTCCGTCATTGAGTCATTGCGTCATTGAGTCATTGCGTCATTCCATCATTGAGTCATTGAGTCATTGCGTCATTGCGTCATTCCGTCATTGCGTCATTGCGTCATTGCGTCATTGCGTCATTGAGTCATTGCGTCATTGAGTCATTGCGTCATTGAGTCATTGCGTCATTGCGTCATTGAGTCATTGCGTCATTGCGTCATTGCGTCATTGAGTCATTGCGTCATTGCGTCATTGCGTCATTGAGTCATTGAGTCATTGAGTCATTGAGTCATTGCGTCATTGAGTCATTGCGTCATTGCGTCATTGCGTCATTGCGTCATTGCGTCATTGAGTCATTGCGTCATTGCGTCATTCTGTCATTGCGTCATTGAGTCATTGCGTCATTCCGTCATTGAGTCATTGAGTCATTGCGTCATTGCGTCATTGCGTCATTGCGTCATTGCGTCATTGCGTCATTGCGTCATTGAGTCGTTGCGTCATTGCGTCATTGCGTCATTGCGTCATTGCGTCATTCCGTCATTGCGTCATTGCGTCATTGCGTCATTGCGTCATTGAGTCATTGCGTCATTGAGTCATTGCGTCATTGCGTCATTGCGTCATTGAGTCATTGCGTCATTGCGTCATTGAGTCATTGCGTCATTCCGTCATTGAGTCATTGCGTCATTGAGTCATTGAGTCATTGCGTCATTGCGTCATTCCGTCATTGTGTCATTGCGTCATTCCGTCATTGAGTCATTGCGTCATTGAGTCATTGCGTCATTGAGTCATTGAGTCATTGCGTCATTGCGTCATTCCGTCATTGCGTCATTCCGTCATTGCGTCATTGCGTCATTGCGTCATTGCGTCATTGAGTCATTGCGTCATTGCGTCATTCCGTCATTGAGTCATTGCGTCATTCCGTCATTGAGTCATTGCGTCATTGAGTCATTGCGTCATTGAGTCATTGAGTCATTGCGTCATTGCGTCATTCCGTCATTGAGTCATTGCGTCATTGAGTCATTGCGTCATTCCGTCATTGCGTCATTCCGTTATTGAGTCATTGCGTCATTGCGTCATTGAGTCATTGCGTCATTGCGTCATTGAGTCATTGCGTCATTGAGTCATTGCGTCATTGCGTCATTGCGTCATTGCGTCATTGAGTCATTGCGTCATTGCGTCATTGAGTCATTGCGTCATTGCGTCATTGAGTCATTGAGTCATTGCGTCATTGCGTCATTGCGTCATTGCGTCATTGAGTCATTGCGTCATTGCGTCATTGCGTCATTGAGTCATTGCGTCATTGCGTCATTGAGTCATTGAGTCATTGCGTCATTGCGTCATTGCGTCATTGAGTCATTGAGTCATTGCGTCATTGCGTCATTGCGTCATTGCGTCATTGCGTCATTGAGTCATTGCGTCATTGAGTCATTGCGTCATTGAGTCATTGAGTCATTGCGTCATTGCGTCATTGCGTCATTGAGTCATTGCGTCATTGAGTCATTGCGTCATTGCGTCATTGCGTCATTGCGTCATTGAGTCATTGAGTCATTGCGTCATTGAGTCATTGCGTCATTGCGTCATTGAGTCATTGAGTCATTGAGTCATTGCGTCATTGCGTCATTGCGTCATTGCGTCATTGAGTCATTGCGTCATTGCGTCATTGAGTCATTGCGTCATTGCGTCATTGAGTCATTGAGTCATTGCGTCATTGCGTCATTGCGTCATTGAGTCATTGAGTCATTGCGTCATTGCGTCATTGAGTCATTGCGTCATTGCGTCATTGAGTCATTGAGTCATTGCGTCATTGAGTCATTGAGTCATTGAGTCATTGCGTCATTGAGTCATTGCGTCATTGCGTCATTGAGTCATTGCGTCATTGCGTCATTGCGTCATTGAGTCATTGCGTCATTGCGTCATTGCGTCATTGAGTCATTGCGTCATTGCGTCATTGCGTCATTGCGTCATTGAGTCATTGCGTCATTGAGTCATTGCGTCATTGCGTCATTGCGTCATTGCGTCATTGCGTCATTGCGTCATTGAGTCATTGCGTCATTGCGTCATTGAGTCATTGAGTCATTGCGTCATTGAGTCATTGCGTCATTGAGTCATTGCGTCATTGCGTCATTGCGTCATTGCGTCATTGAGTCATTCCGTCATTCCGTCATTGAGTCATTGCGTCATTGCGTCATTCGTCATTGAGTCATTGCGTCATTGAGTCATTGCGTCATTGCGTCATTGAGTCATTGAGTCATTGCGTCATTGCGTCATTCCGTCATTGCGTCATTGCGTCATTGCGTCATTGCGTCATTGAGTCATTGCGTCATTGAGTCATTGCGTCATTGAGTCATTGCGTCATTGCGTCATTGAGTCATTGCGTCATTGCGTCATTGCGTCATTGAGTCATTGCGTCATTGCGTCATTGCGTCATTGAGTCATTGAGTCATTGAGTCATTGAGTCATTGCGTCATTGAGTCATTGCGTCATTGCGTCATTGCGTCATTGCGTCATTGCGTCATTGAGTCATTGAGTCATTGCGTCATTGCGTCATTGCGTCATTGCGTCATTGAGTCATTGCGTCATTCCGTCATTGAGTCATTGAGTCATTGCGTCATTGCGTCATTGCGTCATTGCGTCATTGCGTCATTGCGTCATTCCGTCATTGAGTCATTGCGTCATTGCGTCATTGCGTCATTGCGTCATTGCGTCATTCCGTCATTGCGTCATTGCGTCATTGCGTCATTGCGTCATTGAGTCATTGCGTCATTGAGTCATTGCGTCATTGCGTCATTGCGTCATTGAGTCATTGCGTCATTGCGTCATTGAGTCATTGCGTCATTGCGTCATTGAGTCATTGCGTCATTGAGTCATTGAGTCATTGCGTCATTGCGTCATTCCGTCATTGAGTCATTGCGTCATTCCGTCATTGAGTCATTGCGTCATTGAGTCATTGCGTCATTGCGTCATTGAGTCATTGCGTCATTGCGTCATTGCGTCATTGCGTCATTGCGTCATTGCGTCATTGCGTCATTGCGTCATTGAGTCATTGCGTCATTGAGTCATTGCGTCATTGCGTCATTGCGTCATTGAGTCATTGCGTCATTGCGTCATTGAGTCATTGCGTCATTGCGTCATTGAGTCATTGCGTCATTGAGTCATTGAGTCATTGCGTCATTGCGTCATTCGTCATTGTGTCATTGCGTCATTCCGTCATTGAGTCATTGCGTCATTGAGTCATTGCGTCATTGAGTCATTGAGTCATTGCGTCATTGCGTCATTCCGTCATTGAGTCATTGCGTCATTGAGTCATTGCGTCATTCCGTCATTGCGTCATTCCGTCATTGAGTCATTGAGTCATTGCGTCATTGAGTCATTGCGTCATTGCGTCATTGAGTCATTGAGTCATTGAGTCATTGCGTCATTGCGTCATTGCGTCATTGCGTCATTGAGTCATTGCGTAATTGCGTCATTGAGTCATTGCGTCATTGCGTCATTGAGTCATTGAGTCATTGCGTCATTGCGTCATTCCGTCATTGAGTCATTGAGTCATTGCGTCATTGCGTCATTGCGTCATTGAGTCATTGCGTCATTGCGTCATTGAGTCATTGAGTCATTGCGTCATTGCGTCATTCCGTCATTGAGTCATTGCGTCATTGCGTCATTCCGTCATTGAGTCATTGCGTCATTGAGTCATTGCGTCATTGCGTCATTGAGTCATTGCGTCATTGCGTCATTGAGTCATTGAGTCATTGCGTCATTGCGTCATTGCGTCATTGAGTCATTGAGTCATTGCGTCATTGCGTCATTGCGTCATTGAGTCATTGCGTCATTGCGTCATTGAGTCATTGCGTCATTGCGTCATTGAGTCATTGAGTCATTGAGTCATTGCGTCATTGCGTCATTGCGTCATTGAGTCATTGCGTCATTGCGTCATTGAGTCATTGCGTCATTGCGTCATTGAGTCATTGCGTCATTGCGTCATTGAGTCATTGAGTCATTGCGTCATTCCGTCATTGCGTCATTGAGTCATTGAGTCATTGCGTCATTGAGTCATTGCGTCATTCCGTCATTGCGTCATTGCGTCATTGAGTCATTGAGTCATTGCGTCATTGAGTCATTGCGTCATTGCGTCATTGAGTCATTGAGTCATTGCGTCATTGCGTCATTGCGTCATTGCGTCATTGCGTCATTGAGTCATTGCGTCATTGCGTCATTGAGTCATTGCGTCATTGCGTCATTGAGTCATTGAGTCATTGCGTCATTCCGTCATTCCGTCATTGAGTCATTGAGTCATTGCGTCATTGAGTCATTGAGTCATTGCGTCATTGCGTCATTGAGTCATTGAGTCATTGCGTCATTGAGTCATTGAGTCATTGAGTCATTGCTTCATTGAGTCATTGCGTCATTGCGTCATTGAGTCATTGCGTCATTGCGTCATTGCGTCATTGAGTCATTGCGTCATTGAGTCATTGCGTCATTGAGTCATTGCGTCATTGCGTCATTGCGTCATTGCGTCATTGAGTCATTGCGTCATTGAGTCATTGCGTCATTGCGTCATTCCGTCATTGAGTCATTGCGTCATTGAGTCATTGAGTCATTGCGTCATTGCGTCATTCCGTCATTGTGTCATTGCGTCATTCCGTCATTGAGTCATTGCGTCATTGAGTCATTGCGTCATTGAGTCATTGAGTCATTGCGTCATTGCGTCATTCCGTCATTGAGTCATTGCGTCATTGAGTCATTGCGTCATTCCTTCATTGCGTCATTCCGTTATTGAGTCTTTGAGTCATTGCCTCATTGAGTCATTGCTTCATTGCGTCATTGAGTCATTGAGTCATTGAGTCATTGCGTCATTGCGTCATTGCGTCATTGCGTCATTGAGTCATTGCGTAATTGCGTCATTGAGTCATTGCGTCATTGCGTCATTGAGTCATTGAGTCATTGCGTCATTGCGTCATTCCGTCATTGAGTCATTGAGTCATTGCGTCATTGCGTCATTGCGTCATTGAGTCATTGCGTCATTGCGTCATTGAGTCATTGAGTCATTGCGTCATTGCGTCATTCCGTCATTGAGTCATTGCGTCATTCCGTCATTCCGTCATTGAGTCATTGCGTCATTGAGTCATTGCGTCATTGCGTCATTGAGTCATTGCGTCATTGCGTCATTGAGTCATTGAGTCATTGCGTCATTGCGTCATTGCGTCATTGAGTCATTGAGTCATTGCGTCATTGCGTCATTGCGTCATTGAGTCATTGAGTCATTGCGTCATTGAGTCATTGCGTCATTGCGTCATTGAGTCATTGAGTCATTGAGTCATTGCGTCATTGCGTCATTGCGTCATTGAGTCATTGCGTCATTGCGTCATTGAGTCATTGCGTCATTGCGTCATTGAGTCATTGCGTCATTGCGTCATTGAGTCATTGAGTCATTGCGTCATTCCGTCATTCCGTCATTGAGTCATTGAGTCATTGCGTCATTGAGTCATTGCGTCATTGCGTCATTGCGTCATTGCGTCATTGAGTCATTGAGTCATTGCGTCATTGAGTCATTGCGTCATTGCGTCATTGAGTCATTGAGTCATTGAGTCATTGCGTCATTGCGTCATTGCGTCATTGCGTCATTGAGTCATTGCGTCATTGCGTCATTGAGTCATTGCGTCATTGCGTCATTGAGTCATTGAGTCATTGCGTCATTCCGTCATTCCGTCATTGAGTCATTGAGTCATTGCGTCATTGAGTCATTGAGTCATTGCGTCATTGCGTCATTGAGTCATTGAGTCATTGCGTCATTGAATCATTGAGTCATTGAGTCATTGCTTCATTGAGTCATTGCGTCATTGAGTCATTGCGTCATTGCGTCATTGCTTCATTGTGTCATTGCGTCATTGAGTCATTCCGTCATTGAGTCATTGCGTCATTGCGTCATTGCGTCATTGCGTCATTGAGTCATTGCGTCATTGAGTCATTGCGTCATTGCGTCATTGCGTCATTGCGTCATTGCGTCATTGCGTCATTGAGTCATTGCGTCATTGCGTCATTGAGTCATTGCGTCATTGCGTCATTGAGTCATTGCGTCATTGAGTCATTGCGTCATTGCGTCATTGCGTCATTGCGTCATTGAGTCATTCCGTCATTCCGTCATTGAGTCATTGCGTCATTGCGTCATTCCGTCATTGAGTCATTGCGTCATTGAGTCATTGCGTCATTGCGTCATTGAGTCATTGAGTCATTGCGTCATTGCGTCATTCCGTCATTGCGTCATTGCGTCATTGCGTCATTGCGTCATTGAGTCATTGCGTCATTGAGTCATTGCGTCATTGAGTCATTGCGTCATTGCGTCATTGAGTCATTGCGTCATTGCGTCATTGCGTCATTGCGTCATTGCGTCATTGCGTCATTGCGTCATTGAGTCATTGAGTCATTGAGTCATTGCGTCATTGAGTCATTGCGTCATTGCGTCATTGCGTCATTGCGTCATTGCGTCATTGAGTCATTGCGTCATTGCGTCATTGCGTCATTGCGTCATTGAGTCATTGCGTCATTGCGTCATTGAGTCATTGAGTCATTGCGTCATTGCGTCATTGCGTCATTGCGTCATTGCGTCATTGCGTCATTGCGTCATTGAGTCATTGCGTCATTGCGTCATTGCGTCATTGCGTCATTGCGTCATTGCGTCATTGCGTCATTGCGTCATTGCGTCATTGCGTCATTGCGTCATTGAGTCATTGCGTCATTGAGTCATTGCGTCATTGCGTCATTGCGTCATTGAGTCATTGCGTCATTGCGTCATTGAGTCATTGCGTCATTGCGTCATTGAGTCATTGCGTCATTGAGTCATTGAGTCATTGCGTCATTGCGTCATTGCGTCATTGAGTCATTGCGTCATTCCGTCATTGAGTCATTGCGTCATTGAGTCATTGCGTCATTGAGTCATTGCGTCATTGCGTCATTGCGTCATTGCGTCATTGCGTCATTGCGTCATTGCGTCATTGCGTCATTGAGTCATTGCGTCATTGAGTCATTGCGTCATTGCGTCATTGCGTCATTGAGTCATTGCGTCATTGCGTCATTGAGTCATTGCGTCATTCCGTCATTGAGTCATTGCGTCATTGAGTCATTGAGTCATTGCGTCATTGCGTCATTCGTCATTGTGTCATTGCGTCATTCCGTCATTGAGTCATTGCGTCATTGAGTCATTGCGTCATTGAGTCATTGAGTCATTGCGTCATTGCGTCATTCCGTCATTGAGTCATTGCGTCATTGAGTCATTGCGTCATTCCTTCATTGCGTCATTCCGTCATTGAGTCATTGAGTCATTGCGTCATTGAGTCATTGCTTCATTGCGTCATTGAGTCATTGCGTCATTGAGTCATTGCGTCATTGCGTCATTGCGTCATTGCGTCATTGAGTCATTGCGTCATTGCGTCATTGAGTCATTGCGTCATTGCGTCATTGAGTCATTGAGTCATTGCGTCATTGCGTCATTCCGTCATTGAGTCATTGAGTCATTGCGTCATTGCGTCATTGCGTCATTGAGTCATTGCGTCATTGCGTCATTGAGTCATTGAGTCATTGCGTCATTGCGTCATTGCGTCATTGAGTCATTGCGTCATTGCGTCATTCCGTCATTGAGTCATTGCGTCATTGAGTCATTGCGTCATTGCGTCATTGAGTCATTGCGTCATTGCGTCATTGAGTCATTGAGTCATTGCGTCATTGCGTCATTGCGTCATTGAGTCATTGAGTCATTGCGTCATTGCGTCATTGCGTCATTGAGTCATTGAGTCATTGCGTCATTGAGTCATTGCGTCATTGCGTCATTGAGTCATTGAGTCATTGAGTCATTGCGTCATTGCGTCATTGCGTCATTGAGTCATTGCGTCATTGCGTCATTGAGTCATTGCGTCATTGCGTCATTGAGTCATTGAGTCATTGCGTCATTGCGTCATTGCGTCATTGAGTCATTGAGTCATTGCGTCATTGAGTCATTGAGTCATTGCGTCATTGCGTCATTGAGTCATTGAGTCATTGCGTCATTGAGTCATTGAGTCATTGAGTCATTGCGTCATTGAGTCATTGCGTCATTGCGTCATTGAGTCATTGAGTCATTGAGTCATTGCGTCATTCCGTCATTCCGTCATTGAGTCATTGAGTCATTGCGTCATTCCGTCATTCCGTCATTGAGTCATTGCGTCATTGCGTCATTGAGTCATTGCGTCATTGCGTCATTGAGTCATTGAGTCATTGCGTCATTGCGTCATTCCGTCATTGAGTCATTGCGTCATTCCGTCATTCCGTCATTGAGTCATTGCGTCATTGAGTCATTGCGTCATTGCGTCATTGAGTCATTGCGTCATTGCGTCATTGAGTCATTGAGTCATTGCGTCATTGCGTCATTGAGTCATTGAGTCATTGCGTCATTGCGTCATTGAGTCATTGCGTCATTGCGTCATTCCGACATTGCGTCATTGCGTCAAAGAGTCATTGCGTCATTGCGTCATTGAGTCATTGCGTCTTTGAGTCTTTGAGTCATTGCGTCATTGCGTCATTGCGTCATTGCGTCATTGCGTCATTGAGTCATTGAGTCATTGCGTCATTGAGTCATTGCGTCATTGCGTCATTGAGTCATTGCGTCATTGCGTCATTGCGTCATTGCGTCATTGCGTCATTGCGTCATTGAGTCATTGAGTCATTGCGTCATTGCGTCATTCCGTCATTGAGTCATTGAGTCATTGCGTCATTGCGTCATTGAGTCATTGCGTCATTGCGTCATTGAGTCATTGAGTCATTGCGTCATTGCGTCATTCCGTCATTGAGTCATTGCGTCATTCCGTCATTCCGTCATTGAGTCATTGCGTCATTGAGTCATTGCGTCATTGCGTCATTGAGTCATTGCGTCATTGCGTCATTGAGTCATTGCGTCATTGCGTCATTGCGTCATTGAGTCATTGAGTCATTGCGTCATTGCGTCATTGCGTCATTGCGTCATTGCGTCATTGAGTCATTGCGTCATTGAGTCATTGCGTCATTGAGTCATTGAGTCATTGCGTCATTGCGTCATTCCGTCATTGAGTCATTGCGTCATTGAGTCATTGCGTCATTCCGTCATTGCGTCATTGCGTCATTGAGTCATTGAGTCATTGCGTCATTGAGTCATTGCGTCATTGCGTCATTGAGTCATTGAGTCATTGAGTCATTGCGTCATTGCGTCATTGCGTCATTGCGTCATTGAGTCATTGCGTAATTGCGTCATTGAGTCATTGCGTCATTGCGTCATTGAGTCATTGAGTCATTGCGTCATTGCGTCATTGCGTCATTGAGTCATTGAGTCATTGCGTCATTGCGTCATTGCGTCATTGAGTCATTGCGTCATTGCGTCATTGAGTCATTGAGTCATTGCGTCATTGCGTCATTCCGTCATTGTGTCATTGCGTCATTGCGTCATTCCGTCATTGAGTCATTGCGTCATTGAGTCATTGCGTCATTGCGTCATTGAGTCATTGCGTCATTGCGTCATTGAGTCATTGCGTCATTGCGTCATTGCGTCATTGCGTCATTGCGTCATTGAGTCATTGAGTCATTGCGTCATTGCGTCATTGCGTCATTGCGTCATTGCGTCATTGCGTCATTGCGTCATTGAGTCATTGCGTCATTGCGTCATTGAGTCATTGCGTCATTGCGTCATTGCGTCATTGCGTCATTGCGTCATTGCGTCATTGAGTCATTGCGTCATTGCGTCATTGCGTCATTGAGTCATTGCGTCATTGAGTCATTGCGTCATTGCGTCATTGCGTCATTGCGTCATTGCGTCATTGAGTCATTGCGTCATTGCGTCATTGAGTCATTGAGTCATTGCGTCATTGCGTCATTGCGTCATTGAGTCATTGCGTCATTGCGTCATTGCGTCATTGAGTCATTGCGTCATTGCGTCATTGCGTCATTGAGTCATTGCGTCATTGCGTCATTGAGTCATTCCGTCATTGCGTCATTGAGTCATTGCGTCATTGAGTCATTCCGTCATTGAGTCATTGCGTCATTGCGTCATTGCGTCATTGAGTCATTGCGTCATTGAGTCATTGCGTCATTGCGTCATTGCGTCATTGCGTCATTGCGTCATTGCGTCATTGCGTCATTGAGTCATTGCGTCATTGCGTCATTGCGTCATTGCGTCATTGAGTCATTGCGTCATTCCGTCATTGAGTCATTGAGTCATTGCGTCATTGCGTCATTGCGTCATTGCGTCATTCCGTCATTGCGTCATTGCGTCATTGCGTCATTCCGTCATTGAGTCATTGCGTCATTGCGTCATTGCGTCATTGCGTCATTCCGTCATTGCGTCATTGCGTCATTGCGTCATTGCGTCATTGCGTCATTGCGTCATTGCGTCATTGCGTCATTGCGTCATTGCGTCATTGCGTCATTGAGTCATTGCGTCATTGCGTCATTGAGTCATTGCGTCATTGCGTCATTGAGTCATTGCGTCATTGAGTCATTGAGTCATTGCGTCATTGCGTCATTGCGTCATTGAGTCATTGCGTCATTGCGTCATTGAGTCATTGCGTCATTGCGTCATTGCGTCATTGCGTCATTGCGTCATTGCGTCATTGAGTCATTGAGTCATTGCGTCATTGCGTCATTGCGTCATTGCGTCATTGCGTCATTGAGTCATTGAGTCATTGCGTCATTGAGTCATTGCGTCATTCAGTCATTGAGTCATTGCGTCATTGCGTCATTGCGTCATTGCGTCATTGAGTCATTGAGTCATTGCGTCATTGAGTCATTGCGTCATTGCGTCATTGAGTCATTGCGTCATTGAGTAATTGAGTCATTGCGTCATTGCGTCATTGCGTCATTGAGTCATTGCGTCATTGCGTCATTGCGTCATTGAGTCATTGATCATTGCGTCATTGCGTCATTGCGTCATTGCGTCATTGCGTCATTGAGTCATTGCGTCATTGCGTCATTGAGTCATTGAGTCATTGCGTCATTGCGTCATTGCGTCATTGAGTCATTGCGTCATTGCGTCATTCCGTCATTGAGTCATTGCGTCATTGCGTCATTGCGTCATTGCGTCATTGCGTCATTGCGTCATTGCGTCATTGCGTCATTGCGTCATTGCGTCATTGAGTCATTGCGTCATTGCGTCATTGCGTCATTGCGTCATTGAGTCATTCCGTCATTCCGTCATTGAGTCATTGCGTCATTGCGTCATTGCGTCATTGAGTCATTGCGTCATTGCGTCATTGAGTCATTGCGTCATTCCGTCATTGAGTCATTGAGTCATTGCGTCATTGCTTCATTCCGTCATTGCGTCATTGCGTCATTGAGTCATTGCGTCATTGAGTCATTGCGTCATTGAGTCATTGCGTCATTGTGTCATTGCGTCATTGCGTCATTGCGTCATTGAGTCATTGCGTCATTGCGTCATTGCGCCATTGAGTCATTGAGTCATTGAGTCATTGAGTCATTGCGTCATTGAGTCATTGCGTCATTGCGTCATTGCGTCATTGCGTCATTCCGTCATTGAGTCATTGAGTCATTGCGTCATTCCGTCATTCCGTCATTGAGTCATTGCGTCATTCCGTCATTGAGTCATTGAGTCATTGCGTCATTGCGTCATTGAGTCATTGCGTCATTCCGTCATTGCGTCATTGCGTCATTGCGTCATTCCGTCGTTGAGTCGTTGCGTCGTTGCGTCGTTGCGTCGTTGCGTCATTCTGTCATTGCGTCATTCCGTCATTGCGTCATTGCGTCATTGCGTCATTGCGTCATTGAGTCATTGCGTCATTGAGTCATTGCGTCATTGAGTCATTGAGTCATTGCGTCATTGCGTCATTGCGTCATTGCGTCATTGAGTCATTGAGTCATTGAGTCATTCCGTCATTCCGTCATTGAGTCATTGAGTCATTCCGTCATTGCGTCATTGCGTCCTTGCGTCATTCCGTCATTCCGTCATTGCGTCATTGCGTCATTGCGTCATTGCGTCATTCCGTCATTCCGTCATTGAGTCATTGCTTCATTGCGTCATTGAGTCATTGCGTCATTGAGTCATTGCGTCATTGCGTCATTGAGTCATTGCGTCATTGAGTCATTGCGTCATTCCGTCATTGAGTCATTGCGTCATTCCGTCATTGCGTCATTGAGTCATTGAGTCATTCCGTCATTCCGTCATTGAGTCATTGCGTCATTGCTTCATTGCGTCATTGAGTCATTGCGTCATTGAGTCATTGCGTCATTGCGACATTGCGTCATTGAGTCATTGAATCATTGCGTCATTGAGTCATTGCGTCATTGAGTCATTGCGTCATTGAGTCATTGCGTCATTCCGTCATTGCGTCATTGCGTCATTGAGTCATTGCGTCATTGCGTCATTGAGTCATTGCGTCATTGAGTCATTGCGTCATTGCGTCATTCCGTCATTGAGTCATTGCGTCATTGAGTCATTGCGTCATTGAGTCATTGCGTCATTGCGTCATTGCGTCATTGAGTCATTGAGTCATTGCGTCATTCCGTCATTGAGTCATTCCGTCATTGCGTCATTGCGTCATTCCGTCATTCCGTCATTGAGTCATTGCGTCATTGAGTCATTGCGTCATTCCGTCATTGCGTCATTGCGTCATTCCGTCATTGAGTCATTGAGTCATTGCGTCATTCCGTCATTCCGTCATTGCGTCATTGAGTCATTGCGTCATTCCGTCATTCCGTCATTGAGTCATTGAGTCATTGCGTCATTCCGTCATTCCGTCATTGAGTCATTGCGTCATTGAGTCATTGCGTCATTGCGTCATTGAGTCATTGCGTCATTGCGTCATTCTGTCATTGAGTCATTGCATCATTGCGTCATTGCGTCATTCCGTCATTGAGTCATTGAGTCATTGCGTCATTGCGTCATTGCGTCATTGCGTCATTGAGTCATTGCGTCATTGAGTCATTGCGTCATTGCGTCATTGCGTCATTCCGTCATTGAGTCATTGAGTCATTGCGTCATTGCGTCATTCCGTCATTCCGTCATTGCGTCATTGAGTCATTGCGTCATTCCGTCATTGAGTCATTGAGTCATTGCGTCATTGCGTCATTCCGTCATTCCGTCATTGAGTCATTGAGTCATTGCGTCATTGCGTCATTCCGTCATTGATTCATTGCGTCATTGCGTCATTGAGTCATTGCGTCATTCCGTCATTGAGTCATTGAGTCATTGCGTCATTCCGTCATTCCGTCATTGAGTCATTGAGTCATTGCGTCATTGCGTCATTGCGTCATTGAGTCATTGCGTAATTGCGTCATTGAGTCATTGCGTCATTGCGTCATTGAGTCATTGAGTCATTGCGTCATTCCGTCATTGAGTCATTGAGTCATTGCGTCATTGCGTCATTGCGTCATTGAGTCATTGCGTCATTGCGTCATTGAGTCATTGAGTCATTGCGTCATTGCGTCATTCCGTCATTGAGTCATTGCGTCATTCCGTCATTCCGTCATTGAGTCATTGCGTCATTGAGTCATTGTGTCATTGCGTCATTGAGTCATTGCGTCATTGCGTCATTGAGTCATTGAGTCATTGCGTCATTGCGTCATTGAGTCATTGAGTCATTGCGTCATTCCGTCATTGAGTCATTGCGTCATTGAGTCATTGCGTCATTGAGTCATTGAGTCATTGCGTCATTGCGTCATTCCGTCATTGAGTCATTGCGTCATTGAGTCATTGCGTCATTCCGTCATTGCGTCATTCCGTCATTGAGTCTTTGAGTCATTGCGTCATTGAGTCATTGCGTCATTGAGTCATTGCGTCATTGCGTCATTGCGTCATTGAGTCATTGCGTAATTGCGTCATTGAGTCATTGCGTCATTGCGTCATTGAGTCATTGAGTCATTGCGTCATTGCGTCATTCCGTCATTGAGTCATTGAGTCATTGCGTCATTGCGTCATTGCGTCATTGAGTCATTGCGTCATTGCGTCATTGAGTCATTGAGTCATTGCGTCATTGCGTCATTGCGTCATTGAGTCATTGCGTCATTGCGTCATTGAGTCATTGAGTCATTGCGTCATTGCGTCATTGCGTCATTGAGTCATTGCGTCATTGCGTCATTGCGTCATTGAGTCATTGCGTCATTGAGTCATTGAGTCATTGCGTCATTGCGTCATTGCGTCATTGCGTCATTGAGTCATTGCGTCATTGCGTCATTGAGTCATTGAGTCATTGCGTCATTGCGTTATTGCTTCATTGTGTCATTGCGTCATTGCGTCATTCCGTCATTGAGTCATTGCGTCATTGCGTCATTGAGTCATTGCGTCATTGCGTCATTGTGTCATTGCGTCATTGAGTCATTGCGTCATTGAGTCATTGCGTCATTGCGTCATTGCGTCATTGCGTCATTGAGTCATTCCGTCATTGAGTCATTGCGTCATTGCGTCATTCCGTCATTGAGTCATTGCGTCATTGCGTCATTGAGTCATTGCGTCATTCCGTCATTCAGTCATTGAGTCATTGCGTCATTCCGTCATTGCGTCATTGCGTCATTGAGTCATTGCGTCATTGAGTCATTGCGTCATTGAGTCATTGCGTCATTGCGTCATTGCGTCATTGCGTCATTGCGTCATTGCGTCATTGAGTCATTGAGTCATTGAGTCATTGAGTCATTGCGTCATTGCGTCATTCCGTCATTGAGTCATTGAGTCATTGCGTCATTGCGTCATTGCGTCATTGCGTCGTTCCGTCGTTGCGTCGTTGCGTCGTTGCGTCGTTCCGTCGTTGAGTCGTTGCGTCGTTGCGTCGTTGCGTCATTCCGTCATTGCGTCATTCCGTCATTGCATCATTCCGTCATTCCGTCATTGAGTCATTGCGTCATTGAGTCATTGCGTCATTGCGTCATTGAGTCATTGAGTCATTGCATCATTGAGTCATTGCGTCATTGCGTCATTGAGTCATTGAGTCATTGAGTCATTGCGTCATTGCGTCATTGCGTCATTGCGTCATTGAGTCATTGCGTCATTGCGTCATTGAGTCATTGCGTCATTGCGTCATTGAGTCATTGAGTCATTGCGTCATTCCGTCATTCCGTCATTGAGTCATTGAGTCTTGGCGTCATTGAGTCATTGAGTCATTGCGTCATTGCGTCATTGAGTCATTGAGTCATTGAGTCATTGCGTCATTGAGTCATTGAGTCATTGAGTCATTGCGTCATTGCGTCATTGAGTCATTGCGTCATTGCGTCATTGAGTCATTGAGTCATTGAGTCATTGCGTCATTCCGTCATTCCGTCATTGAGTCATTGAGTCATTGTGTCATTCCGTCATTCCGTCATTGAGTCATTGCGTCATTGCGTCATTGAGTCATTGCGTCATTGCGTCATTGAGTCATTGAGTCATTGCGTCATTGCGTCATTCCGTCATTGAGTCATTGCGTCATTCCGTCATTCCGTCATTGAGTCATTGCGTCATTGAGTCATTGCGTCATTGCGTCATTGAGTCATTGCGTCATTGCGTCATTGAGTCATTGAGTCATTGCGTCATTGCGTCATTGAGTAATTGAGTCATTGCGTCATTGCGTCATTGAGTCATTGCGTCATTGCGTCATTGCGACATTGCGTCATTGCGTCAAAGAGTCATTGAGTCATTGCGTCATTGAGTCATTGCGTCTTTCAGTCTTTGAGTCATTGCGTCATTGCGTCATTGCGTCATTGCGTCATTGAGTCAATGAGTCATTGCGTCATTGAGTCATTGCGTCATTGCGTCATTGAGTCATTGCATCACTGCGTCATTCGGTCATTGCGTCATTGCGTCATTGAGTCATTGCATCATTGAGTCATTGAATCATTGCGTCATTGCGTCATTGCGTCATTGCGTCATTGATTCATTGCGTCATTGCGTCATTGCGTCATTGAGTCATTGCGTCATTCCGTCATTGAGTCATTGAGTCATTGCGTCATTGCTTCATTCCGTCATTGCGTCATTGCGTCATTGCGTCATTGCGTCATTGCGTCATTGCGTCATTGAGTCATTGCGTCATTGTGTCATTGCGTCATTGCGTCATTGCGTCATTGAGTCATTGCGTCATTGCGTCATTGCGTCATTGAGTCATTGAGTCATTGAGTCATTGAGTCATTGCGTCATTGAGTCATTGCGTCATTGCGTCATTGCGTCATTCCGTCATTGAGTCATTGAGTCATTGCGTCATTCCGTCATTCCGTCATTGAGTCATTGCGTCATTCCGTCATTGAGTCATTGCGTCATTGCGTCATTGCGTCATTCCGTCATTGCGTCATTGCGTCATTGCGTCGTTCCGTCGTTGAGTCGTTGCGTCGTTGCGTCGTTGCGTCATTCCGTCATTGCGTCATTCCGTCATTGCGTCATTGCGTCATTGCGTCATTGCGTCATTGAGTCATTGCGTCATTGAGTCATTGAGTCATTGAGTCATTGCGTCATTGCGTCATTGCATCATTGCGTCATTGAGTCATTGAGTCATTGAGTCATTCCGTCATTCCGTCATTGAGTCATTGAGTCATTCCGTCATTGCGTCATTGCGTCATTGCGTCATTGCGTCATTCCGTCATTCCGTCATTGAGTCATTGCTTCATTGCGTCATTGAGTCATTGCGTCATTGAGTCATTGCGTCATTGCGTCATTGTGTCATTGCCTCATTGAGTCATTGCGTCATTCCGTCATTGAGTCATTGCGTCATTCCGTCATTGCGTCATTGAGTCATTCCGTCATTCCGTCATTGAGTCATTGCGTCATTGCTTCTTTGCGTCATTGAGTCATTGCGTCATTGAGTCATTGCGTCATTGCGACATTGCGTCATTGAGTCATTGATCATTGCGTCATTGAGTCATTGCGTCATTGAGTCATTGAGTCATTGCGTCATTGAGTCATTGCGTCATTCCGTCATTGCGTCATTGCGTCATTGAGTCATTGCGTCATTGCGTCATTGAGTCATTGCGTCATTGAGTCATTGCGTCATTGCGTCATTCCGTCATTGAGTCATTGCGTCATTGAGTCATTGCGTCATTGAGTCATTGCGTCATTGCGTCATTGCGTCATTGAGTCATTGCGTCATTCCGTCATTGAGTCATTCCGTCATTGAGTCATTGCGTCATTCCGTCATTCTGTCATTGAGTCATTGCGTCATTGAGTCATTGCGTCATTCCGTCATTGCGTCATTGCGTCATTCCGTCATTGAGTCATTGAGTCATTGCGTCATTGCGTCATTCCGTCATTGCGTCATTGAGTCATTGCGTCATTCCGTCATTCCGTCATTGAGTCATTGAGTCATTGCGTCATTCCGTCATTCCGTCATTGAGTCATTGCGTCATTGAGTCATTGCTTCATTGCGTCATTGCTTCATTGCGTCATTCCGTCATTGAGTCATTGCGTCATTGCGTCATTGCATCATTCCGTCATTGAGTCATTGCGTCATTGCGTCATTGCGTCATTGCGTCATTGAGTCATTGCGTCATTGAGTCATTGCGTCATTGCGTCATTGCGTCATTCCGTCATTGAGTCATTGAGTCATTGCGTCATTGCGTCATTGCGTCATTCCGTCATTGCGTCATTGAGTCATTGCGTCATTCCGTCATTGAGTCATTGAGTCATTGCGTCATTGCGTCATTGCGTCATTCCGTCATTGAGTCATTGAGTCATTGCGTCATTCCGTCATTCCGTCATTGATTCATTGCGTCATTGCGTCATTGAGTCATTGCGTCATTCCGTCATTGAGTCATTGAGTCATTGCGTCATTCCGTCATTCCGTCATTGAGTCATTGAGTCATTGCGTCATTGCGTCATTGCGTCATTGAGTCATTGCGTCATTGCGTCATTGAGTCATTGCGTCATTGCGTCATTGAGTCATTGAGTCATTGCGTCATTCCGTCATTGAGTCATTGAGTCATTGCGTCATTGCGTCATTGCGTCATTGAGTCATTGCGTCATTGCGTCATTGAGTCATTGAGTCATTGCGTCATTGCGTCATTCCGTCATTGAGTCATTGCGTCATTCCGTCATTCCGTCATTGAGTCATTGCGTCATTGAGTCATTGTGTCATTGCGTCATTGAGTCATTGCGTCATTGCGTCATTGAGTCATTGAGTCATTGCGTCATTGCGTCATTGAGTCATTGAGTCATTGCGTCATTCCGTCATTGAGTCATTGCGTCATTGAGTCATTGCGTCATTGAGTCATTGAGTCATTGCGTCATTGCGTCATTCCGTCATTGAGTCATTGCGTCATTGAGTCATTGCGTCATTCCGTCATTGCGTCATTCCGTCATTGAGTCTTTGAGTCATTGCGTCATTGAGTCATTGCGTCATTGCGTCATTGAGTCATTGAGTCATTGAGTCATTGCGTCATTGCGTCATTGCGTCATTGCGTCATTGAGTCATTGCGTCATTGAGTCATTGCGTCATTGAGTCATTGAGTCATTGCGTCATTGCGTCATTGCGTCATTGCGTCATTGAGTCATTGAGTCATTCCGTCATTCCGTCATTGAGTCATTGAGTCATTCCGTCATTGCGTCATTGCGTCATTGCGTCATTGCGTCATTGCGTCATTGCGTCATTGAGTCATTGCGTCATTGCGTCATTGAGTCATTGAGTCATTGCGTCATTGCGTCATTGCGTCATTGAGTCATTGCGTCATTGCGTCATTGCGTCATTGAGTCATTGCGTCATTGAGTCATTGAGTCATTGCGTCATTGCGTCATTGCGTCATTGCGTCTTGCGTCATTGAGTCATTGCGTCATTGCGTCATTGAGTCATTGCGTCATTGCGTTATTGCTTCATTGTGTCATTGCGTCATTGCGTCATTCCGTCATTGAGTCATTGCGTCATTGCGTCATTGCGTCATTGCGTCATTGAGTCATTGCGTCATTGCGTCATTGCGTCATTGCGTCATTGCGTCATTGAGTCATTGCGTCATTGCGTCATTGAGTCATTGCGTCATTGCGTCATTGAGTCATTGCGTCATTGAGTCATTGCGTCATTTGTCATTGCGTCATTGCGTCATTGAGTCATTCCGTCATTCCGTCATTGAGTCATTGCGTCATTGCGTCATTCCGTCATTGAGTCATTGCGTCATTGCGTCATTGAGTCATTGCGTCATTCCGTCATTGAGTCATTGAGTCATTGCGTCATTGCGTCATTCCGTCATTGCGTCATTGCGTCATTGAGTCATTGCGTCATTGCGTCATTGAGTCATTGCGTCATTGCGTCATTGCGTCATTGCGTCATTGCGTCATTGAGTCATTGCGTCATTGCGTCATTGCGTCATTGAGTCATTGAGTCATTGAGTCATTGAGTCATTGCGTCATTGCGTCATTGCGTCATTGCGTCATTCCGTCATTGAGTCATTGAGTCATTGCGTCATTGCGTCATTCCGTCATTGCGTCATTGAGTCATTGCGTCATTCCGTCATTGAGTCATTGAGTCATTGCGTCATTGCTTCATTGCGTCATTGCGTCATTCCGTCGTTGCGTCGTTGCGTCGTTCCGTCGTTGAGTCGTTGCGTCGTTGCGTCGTTGCGTCATTCCGTCATTGCGTCATTCCGTCATTGCGTCATTGCGTCATTGCGTCATTGCGTCATTGAGTCATTGCGTCATTGAGTCATTGCGTCATTGAGTCATAGAGTCATTGCGTCATTGCGTCATTGCGTCATTGCGTCATTGAGTCATTGAGTCATTCCGTCATTCCGTCATTGAGTCATTGAGTCATTCCGTCATTGCGTCATTGCGTCATTGAGTCATTGCATCATTCCGTCATTGAGTCATTGAGTCATTGCGTCATTGCTTCATTCCGTCATTGCGTCATTGCGTCATTGAGTCATTGCGTCATTGAGTCATTGCGTCATTGAGTCATTGCGTCATTGTGTCATTGCGTCATTGCGTCATTGCGTCATTGAGTCATTGCGTCATTGCGTCATTGCGTCATTGAGTCATTGAGTCATTGAGTCATTGAGTCATTGCGTCATTGAGTCATTGCGTCATTGCGTCATTGCGTCATTGCGTCATTCCGTCATTGAGTCATTGAGTCATTCCGTCATTCCGTCATTCCGTCATTGAGTCATTGCGTCATTCCGTCATTGAGTCATTGAGTCATTGCGTCATTGCGTCATTGAGTCATTGCGTCATTGCGTCATTGCGTCATTGCGTCATTGCGTCATTGCGTCATTGAGTCATTGAGTCATTGCGTCATTCCGTCATTGAGTCATTGAGTCATTGCGTCATTGCGTCATTGCGTCATTGCGTCATTGCGTCATTCCGTCATTGCGTCATTGCGTCATTGCGTCATTCCAGTCATTCCGTCATTCCGTCATTGAGTCATTGCTTCATTGCGTCATTGAGTCATTGCGTCATTGAGTCATTGCGTCATTGCGTCATTGAGTCATTGCGTCATTGAGTCATTGCGTCATTCCGTCATTGAGTCATTGCGTCATTCCGTCATTGCGTCATTGAGTCATTGAGTCATTCCGTCATTCCGTCATTGAGTCATTGCGTCATTGCTTCATTGCGTCATTGAGTCATTGCGTCATTGAGTCATTGCGTCATTGCGACATTGCGTCATTGAGTCATTGAATCATTGCGTCATTGAGTCATTGCGTCATTGAGTCATTGAGTCATTGCGTCATTGAGTCATTGCGTCATTCCGTCATTGCGTCATTGCGTCATTGATTCATTGCGTCATTGAGTCATTGCGTCATTGCGTCATTCCGTCATTGAGTCATTGCGTCATTGAGTCATTGCGTCATTGAGTCATTGCGTCATTGCGTCATTGCGTCATTGAGTCATTGCGTCATTCCGTCATTGAGTCATTCCGTCATTGAGTCATTGCGTCATTCCGTCATTGAGTCATTGCGTCATTGAGTCATTCCGTGATTGCGTCATTGCGTCATTCCGTCATTGAGTCATTGAGTCATTGCGTCATTCCGTCATTCCGTCATTGCGTCATTGAGTCATTGCGTCATTCCGTCATTCCGTCATTGAGTCATTGAGTCATTGCGTCATTCCGTCATTCCGTCATTGAGTCATTGCGTCATTGAGTCATTGCGTCATTGCGTCATTGAGTCATTGCTTCATTGCGTCATTCCGTCATTGAGTCATTGCGTCATTGCGTCATTGCGTCATTCCGTCATTGAGTCATTGCGTCATTGCGTCATTGCGTCATTGCGTCATTGAGTCATTGCGTCATTGAGTCATTGCGTCATTGCGTCATTGCGTCATTCCGTCATTGAGTCATTGAGTCATTGCGTCATTGCGTCATTCCGTCATTCCGTCATTGCGTCATTGAGTCATTGCGTCATTCCGTCATTGAGTCATTGAGTCATTGCATCATTGCGTCATTCCGTCATTCCGTCATTGAGTCATTGAGTCATTGCGTCATTCCGTCATTCCGTCATTGATTCATTGCGTCATTGCGTCATTGAGTCATTGCGTCATTCCGTCATTGAGTCATTGAGTCATTGCGTCATTCCGTCATTCCGTCATTGAGTCATTGAGTCATTGCGTCATTGCGTCATTGCGTCATTGAGTCATTGCGTAATTGCGTCATTGAGTCATTGCGTCATTGCGTCATTGAGTCATTGAGTCATTGCGTCATTCCGTCATTGAGTCATTGAGTCATTGCGTCATTGCGTCATTGCGTCATTGAGTCATTGCGTCATTGCGTCATTGAGTCATTGCGTCATTGCGTCATTGAGTCATTGAGTCATTGCGTCATTCCGTCATTGAGTCATTGCGTCATTCCGTCATTCCGTCATTGAGTCATTGCGTCATTGAGTCATTGCGTCATTGCGTCATTGCGTCATTGCGTCATTGCGTCATTGCGTCATTGAGTCATTGCGTCATTGAGTCATTGCGTCATTGCGTCATTGCGTCATTGCGTCATTGAGTCATTCCGTCATTCCGTCATTGAGTCATTGCGTCATTGCGTCATTCCGTCATTGAGTCATTGCGTCATTGCGTCATTGAGTCATTGCGTCATTCCGTCATTGAGTCATTGAGTCATTGCGTCATTGCGTCATTGCGTCATTGCGTCATTGAGTCATTGCGTCATTGAGTCATTGCGTCATTGAGTCATTGCGTCATTGCGTCATTGCGTCATTGCGTCATTGAGTCATTGCGTCATTGCGTCATTGCGTCATTGAGTCATTGAGTCATTGAGTCATTGCGTCATTGAGTCATTGCGTCATTGCGTCATTGCGTCATTGCGTCATTCCGTCATTGAGTCATTGAGTCATTGCGTCATTGCGTCATTCCGTCATTGCGTCATTGAGTCATTGCGTCATTCCGTCATTGAGTCATTGAGTCATTGCGTCATTGCGTCATTGCGTCATTGCGTCATTGCGTCATTGTGTCATTGCGTCGTTGCGTCGTTGCGTCGTTCCGTCGTTGAGTCGTTGCGTCGTTGCGTCGTTGCGTCGTTGCGTCATTCCGTCATTGCGTCATTCCGTCATTGCATCATTCCGTCATTCTGTCATTGAGTCATTGCGTCATTGAGTCATTGCGTCATTGCGTCATTGAGTCATTGCGTCATTGAGTCATTGCGTCATTGCGTCATTGAGTCATTGAGTCATTGAGTCATTGCGTCATTGCGTCATTGCGTCATTGCGTCATTGAGTCATTGCGTCATTGCGTCATTGAGTCATTGCGTCATTGCGTCATTGAGTCATTGAGTCATTGCGTCATTCCGTCATTGAGTCATTGAGTCTTGGCTTCATTGAGTCATTGAGTCATTGCGTCATTGCGTCATTGAGTCATTGAGTCATTGCGTCATTGAGTCATTGAGTCATTGAGTCATTGCGTCATTGAGTCATTGCGTCATTGCGTCATTGAGTCATTGAGTCATTGAGTCATTGCGTCATTCCGTCATTCCGTCATTGAGTCATTGAGTCATTGTGTCATTCCGTCATTCCGTCATTGAGTCATTGCGTCATTGAGTCATTGCGTCATTGCGTCATTGAGTCATTGAGTCATTGCGTCATTGCGTCATTCCGTCATTGAGTCATTGAGTCATTGCGTCATTGCGTCATTGCGTCATTGAGTCATTGCGTCATTGCGTCATTGAGTCATTGCGTCATTGCGTCATTGCGACATTGCGTCATTGCGTCAAAGAGTCATTGAGTCATTGCGTCATTGAGTCATTGCGTCTTTGAGTCTTTGAGTCATTGCGTCATTGCATCATTCCGTCATTCTGTCATTGAGTCATTGCGTCATTGAGTCATTGCGTCATTGCGTCATTGAGTCATTGCGTCATTGAGTCATTGCGTCATTGCGTCATTGAGTCATTGAGTCATTGAGTCATTGCGTCATTGCGTCATTGCGTCATTGCGTCATTGAGTCATTGCGTCATTGCGTCATTGAGTCATTGCGTCATTGCGTCATTGAGTCATTGAGTCATTGCGTCATTCCGTCATTGAGTCATTGAGTCTTGGCGTCATTGAGTCATTGAGTCATTGCGTCATTGCGTCATTGAGTCATTGAGTCATTGCGTCATTGAGTCATTGAGTCATTGAGTCATTGCGTCATTGAGTCATTGCGTCATTGCGTCATTGAGTCATTGAGTCATTGAGTCATTGTGTCATTCCGTCATTCCGTCATTGAGTCATTGCGTCATTGAGTCATTGCGTCATTGCGTCATTGAGTCATTGAGTCATTGCGTCATTGCATCATTCCGTCATTGAGTCATTGCGTCATTCCGTCATTGCGTCATTGAGTCATTGCGTCATTGAGTCATTGCGTCATTGCGTCATTGAGTCATTGCGTCATTGCGTAATTGAGTCATTGAGTCATTGCGTCATTGCGTCATTGAGTAATTGAGTCATTGCGTCATTGCGTCATTGAGTCATTGCGTCATTGCGTCATTGCGACATTGCGTCATTGCGTCAAAGAGTCATTGAGTCATTGCGTCATTGAGTCATTGCGTCTTTCAGTCTTTGAGTCATTGCGTCATTGCGTCATTGCGTCATTGCGTCATTGCGTCATTGAGTCAATGAGTCATTGCGTCATTGAGTCATTGCGTCATTGCGTCATTGAGTCATTGCGTCATTGAGTCATTGCTTCATTGCGTCATTCGGTCAATGCGTCATTGCGTCATTGAGTCATTGCGTCATTGCGTCATTGCGTCATTGAGTCATCGAATCATTGCGTCATTGCGTCATTGCGTCATTGCGTCATTGCGTCATTGATTCATTGCGTCATTGCGTCATTGAGTCATTGAGTCATTGCGTCATTGCGTTATTGCTTCATTGTGTCATTGCGTCATTGCGTCATTCCGTCATTGAGTCATTGCGTCATTGCGTCATTGCGTCATTGAGTCATTGCGTCTTTGCTTCATTGCGTCATTGCGTCATTGCGTCATTGAGTCATTGCGTCATTGCGTCATTGAGTCATTGAGTCATTGCGTCATTCCGTCATTGCGTCATTGAGTCATTGCGTCATTGCGTCATTGCGTCATTGCGTCATTGAGTCATTCCGTCATTCCGTCATTGAGTCATTGCGTCATTGCGTTATTGCGTCATTGAGTCATTGCGTCATTGCGTCATTGAGTCATTGCGTCATTCCGTCATTGAGTCATTGAGTCATTGCGTCATTGCTTCATTCCGTCATTGCGTCATTGCATCATTGAGTCATTGCGTCATTGAGTCATTGCGTCATTGAGTCATTGCGTCATTGCGTCATAGCGTCATTGCGTCATTGAGTCATTGCGTCATTGCGTCATTGCGTCATTGAGTCATTGAGTCATTGAGTCATTGAGTCATTGCGTCATTGAGTCATTGCGTCATTGCGTCATTGCGTCATTGCGTCATTCCGTCATTGAGTCATTGAGTCATTGCGTCATTCCGTCATTCCGTCATTGAGTCATTGCGTCATTCCGTCATTGAGTCATTGAGTCATTGCGTCATTGCGTCATTGCGTCATTGCGTCATTCCGTCATTGCGTCATTGCGTCATTCCGTCGTTGAGTCGTTGCGTCGTTGCGTCGTTGCGTCATTCCGTCATTGCGTCATTGCGTCATTGCGTCATTGCGTCATTGCGTCATTGCGTCATTGAGTCATTGCGTCATTGAGTCATTGCGTCATTGAGTCATTGAGTCATTGCGTCATTGCGTCATTGCGTCATTGCGTCATTGAGTCATTGAGTCATTGAGTCATTCCGTCATTCCGTCATTGAGTCATTGAGTCATTCCGTCATTGCGTCATTGCGTCATTGCGTCATTCCGTCATTCCGTCATTGCGTCATTGCGTCATTGCGTCATTGCGTCATTCCGTCATTGAGTCATTGCTTCATTGCGTCATTGAGTCATTGCGTCATTGAGTCATTGCATCATTGCGTCATTGAGTCATTGCGTCATTGAGTCATTGCGTCATTCCGTCATTGAGTCATTGCGTCATTCCGTCATTGCGTCATTGAGTCATTGAGTCATTCCGTCATTCCGTCATTGAGTCATTGCGTCATTGCTTCATTGCGTCATTGAGTCATTGCGTCATTGAGTCATTGCGTCATTGCGACATTGCGTCATTGAGTCATTGAATCATTGCGTCATTGAGTCATTGCGTCATTGAGTCATTGAGTCATTGCGTCATTGAGTCATTGCGTCATTCTGTCATTGCGTCATTGCGTCATTGAGTCATTGCGTCATTGCGTCATTGAGTCATTGCGTCATTGAGTCATTGCGTCATTGCGTCATTGAGTCATTGCGTCATTGAGTCATTGCGTCATTGAGTCATTGCGTCATTGCGGCATTGCGTCATTGAGTCATTGCGTCATTCCGTCATTGAGTCATTCCGTCATTGAGTCATTGCGTCATTCCGTCATTCCGTCATTGAGTCATTGCGTCATTGAGTCATTGCGTCATTCCGTCATTGCGTCATTGCGTCATTCCGTCATTGAGTCATTGAGTCATTGCGTCATTCCGTCATTCCGTCATTGCGTCATTGAGTCATTGCGTCATTCCGTCATTCCGTCATTGAGTCATTGAGTCATTGCGTCATTCCGTCATTCCGTCATTGAGTCATTGCGTCATTGAGTCATTGCGTCATTGCGTCATTGAGTCATTGCTTCATTGCGTCATTCCGTCATTGAGTCATTGCGTCATTGCGTCATTGCGTCATTCCGTCATTGAGTCATTGAGTCATTGCGTCATTGCGTCATTGCGTCATTGCGTCATTGAGTCATTGCGTCATTGAGTCATTGCGTCATTGCGTCATTGCGTCATTCCGTCATTGAGTCATTGAGTCATTGCGTCATTGCGTCATTCCGTCATTCCGTCATTGCGTCATTGAGTCATTGCGTCATTCCGTCATTGAGTCATTGAGTCATTGCGTCATTGCATCATTCCGTCATTCCGTCATTGAGTCATTGAGTCATTGCGTCATTCCGTCATTCCGTCATTGATTCATTGCGTCATTGCGTCATTGAGTCATTGCGTCATTCCGTCATTGAGTCATTGAGTCATTGCGTCATTCCGTCATTCCGTCATTGAGTCATTGAGTCATTGCGTCATTGCGTCATTGCGTCATTGAGTCATTGCGTAATTGCGTCATTGAGTCATTGCGTCATTGCGTCATTGAGTCATTGAGTCATTGCGTCATTCCGTCATTGAGTCATTGAGTCATTGCGTCATTGCGTCATTGCGTCATTGAGTCATTGCGTCATTGCGTCATTGAGTCATTGAGTCATTGCGTCATTGCGTCATTCCGTCATTGAGTCATTGCGTCATTGCGTCATTGAGTCATTGAGTCATTGCGTCATTGCGTCATTGAGTCATTGAGTCATTGCGTCATTCCGTCATTGAGTCATTGCGTCATTGAGTCATTGCGTCATTGAGTCATTGAGTCATTGCGTCATTGCGTCATTCCGTCATTGAGTCATTGCGTCATTGAGTCATTGCGTCATTCCGTCATTGCGTCATTCCGTCATTGAGTCTTTGAGTCATTGCGTCATTGAGTCATTGCGTCATTGCGTCATTGAGTCATTGAGTCATTGAGTCATTGCGTCATTGCGTCATTGCGTCATTGCGTCATTGAGTCATTGCGTAATTGCGTCATTGAGTCATTGCGTCATTGCGTCATTGAGTCATTGAGTCATTGCGTCATTCCGTCATTGAGTCATTGAGTCATTGCGTCATTGCGTCATTGCGTCATTGAGTCATTGCGTCATTGCGTCATTGAGTCATTGAGTCATTGCGTCATTGCGTCATTGCGTCATTGAGTCATTGCGTCATTGCGTCATTGAGTCATTGAGTCATTGCGTCATTGCGTCATTGCGTCATTGAGTCATTGCGTCATTGCGTCATTGCGTCATTGAGTCATTGCGTCATTGAGTCATTGAGTCATTGCGTCATTGCGTCATTGCGTCATTGCGTCTTGCGTCATTGAGTCATTGCGTCATTGCGTCATTGAGTCATTGAGTCATTGCGTCATTGCGTCATTGCTTCATTGTGTCATTGCGTCATTGCGTCATTCCGTCATTGAGTCATTGCGTCATTGCGTCATTGCGTCATTGCGTCATTGAGTCATTGCGTCATTGCGTCATTGCGTCATTGCGTCATTGCGTCATTGAGTCATTGCGTCATTGCGTCATTGAGTCATTGCGTCATTGCGTCATTGAGTCATTGCGTCATTGAGTCATTGCGTCATTGCGTCATTGCGTCATTGCGTCATTGAGTCATTCCGTCATTCCGTCATTGAGTCATTGCGTCATTGCGTCATTCCGTCATTGAGTCATTGCGTCATTGCGTCATTGAGTCATTGCGTCATTCCGTCATTGAGTCATTGAGTCATTGCGTCATTGCGTCATTCCGTCATTGCGTCATTGCGTCATTGAGTCATTGCGTCATTGAGTCATTGCGTCATTGAGTCATTGCGTCATTGCGTCATTGCGTCATTGCGTCATTGCGTCATTGAGTCATTGCGTCATTGCGTCATTGCGTCATTGAGTCATTGAGTCATTGAGTCATTGAGTCATTGCGTCATTGAGTCATTGCGTCATTGCGTCATTGCATCATTGCGTCATTCCGTCATTGAGTCATTGAGTCATTGCGTCATTGCGTCATTCCGTCATTGAGTCATTGCGTCATTCCGTCATTGAGTCATTGAGTCATTGCGTCATTGCGTCATTGCGTCATTGCGTCGTTCCGTCGTTGCGTCGTTGCGTCGTTGCGTCATTCCGTCGTTGAGTCGTTGCGTCGTTGCGTCGTTGCGTCGTTGCGTCATTCCGTCATTGCGTCATTCCGTCATTGCGTCATTGCGTCATTGAGTCATTGCGTCATTGAGTCATTGCGTCATTGAGTCATTGAGTCATTGCGTCATTGCGTCATTGCGTCATTGAGTCATTGAGTCATTCCGTCATTCCGTCATTGAGTCATTGAGTCATTCCGTCATTGCGTCATTGCGTCATTGCGTCATTCCGTCATTGCGTCATTGCGTCATTGCGTCATTGCGTCATTCCGTCATTGAGTCATTGCTTCATTGCGTCATTGA
Organism: Squalus acanthias; assembly: GCA_030390025.1. Taxonomy (NCBI): domain Eukaryota; kingdom Metazoa; phylum Chordata; class Chondrichthyes; order Squaliformes; family Squalidae; genus Squalus; species Squalus acanthias. Next base: position 63,820 of record JASTWF010000925.1, read on the forward strand.
GTCATTGCGTCATTGCGTCATTGCGTCATTGAGTCATTGCGTCATTGCGTCATTGAGTCATTGCGTCATTCCGTCATTGAGTCATTGAGTCATTGCGTCATTGCTTCATTCCGTCATTGCGTCATTGCGTCATTGAGTCATTGCGTCATTGAGTCATTGCGTCATTGAGTCATTGCGTCATTGTGTCATTGCGTCATTGCGTCATTGCGTCATTGAGTCATTGCGTCATTGCGTCATTGCGTCATTGAGTCATTGAGTCATTGAGTCATTGCGTCATTGAGTCATTGCGTCATTGCGTCATTGCGTCATTGCGTCATTCCATCATTGAGTCATTGAGTCATTGCGTCATTCCGTCATTCCGTCATTGAGTCATTGCGTCATTCCGTCATTGAGTCATTGAGTCATTGCGTCATTGCGTCATTGCGTCATTGCGTCATTCCGTCATTGCGTCATTGCGTCATTGCGTCATTCCATCGTTGAGTCGTTGCGTCGTTGCGTCGTTGCGTCGTTGCGTCATTCCGTCATTGCGTCATTCCGTCATTGCGTCATTGCGTCATTGCGTCATTGAGTCATTGCGTCATTGAGTCATTGAGTCATTGCGTCATTGCGTCATTGCGTCATTGCGTCATTGAGTCATTGAGTCATTGAGTCATTCCGTCATTGAGTCATTGAGTCATTCCGTCATTGCGTCATTGCGTCATTGCGTCATTCCGTCATTCCGTCATTGCGTCATTGCGTCATTGCGTCATTGCGTCATTCCGTCATTCCGTCATTGAGTCATTGCTTCATTGCGTCATTGAGTCATTGCGTCATTGAGTCATTGCGTCATTGCGTCATTGAGTCATTGCGTCATTGAGTCATTGCGTCATTCCGTCATTGAGTCATTGCGTCATTCCGTCATTGCGTCATTGAGTCATTGAGTCATTGAGTCATTCCGTCATTCCGTCATTGAGTCATTGCGTCATTGCTTCATTGCGTCATTGAGTCATTGCGTCATTGAGTCATTGCGTCATTGCGACATTGCGTCATTGAGTCATTGAATCATTGCGTCATTGAGTCATTGCGTCATTGAGTCATTGAGTCATTGCGTCATTGAGTCATTGCGTCATTCCGTCATTGCGTCATTGCGTCATTGAGTCATTGCGTCATTGCGTCATTGAGTCATTGCGTCATTGAGTCATTGCGTCATTGCGTCATTCCGTCATTGAGTCATTGCGTCATTGAGTCATTGCGTCATTGAGTCATTGCGTCATTGCGTCATTGCGTCATTGAGTCATTGCGTCATTCCGTCATTGAGTCATTCCGTCATTGAGTCATTGCGTCATTCCGTCATTCCGTCATTGAGTCATTGCGTCATTGAGTCATTGCGTCATTCCGTCATTGCGTCATTGCGTCATTCCGTCATTGAGTCATTGAGTCATTGCGTCATTCCGTCATTCCGTCATTGCGTCATTGAGTCATTGCGTCATTGCGTCATTCCGTCATTGAGTCATTGAGTCATTGCGTCATTCCGTCATTCCGTCATTGAGTCATTGCGTCATTGAGTCATTGCGTCATTGCGTCATTGAGTCATTGCTTCATTGCGTCATTGCGTCATTGAGTCATTGCGTCATTGCGTCATTGCGTCATTCCGTCATTGCGTCATTGAGTCATTGCGTCATTGAGTCATTGCGTCATTGCGTCATTGCGTCATTGCGTCATTGAGTCATTCCGTCATTCCGTCATTGAGTCATTGCGTCATTGCGTCATTCCGTCATTGAGTCATTGCGTCATTGCGTCATTGAGTCATTGCGTCATTCCGTCATTGAGTCATTGAGTCATTGCGTCATTGCGTCATTCCGTCATTGCGTCATTGCGTCATTGAGTCATTGCGTCATTGAGTCATTGCGTCATTGAGTCATTGCGTCATTGCGTCATTGCGTCATTGCGTCATTGCGTCATTGAGTCATTGCGTCATTGCGTCATTGCGTCATTGAGTCATTGAGTCATTGAGTCATTGAGTCATTGCGTCATTGAGTCATTGCGTCATTGCGTCATTGCATCATTGCGTCATTCCGTCATTGAGTCATTGAGTCATTGCGTCATTGCGTCATTCCGTCATTGAGTCATTGCGTCATTCCGTCATTGAGTCATTGAGTCATTGCGTCATTGCGTCATTGCGTCATTGCGTCGTTCCGTCGTTGCGTCGTTGCGTCGTTGCGTCATTCCGTCGTTGAGTCGTTGCGTCGTTGCGTCGTTGCGTCGTTGCGTCATTCCGTCATTGCGTCATTCCGTCATTGCGTCATTGCGTCATTGAGTCATTGCGTCATTGAGTCATTGCGTCATTGAGTCATTGAGTCATTGCGTCATTGCGTCATTGCGTCATTGAGTCATTGAGTCATTCCGTCATTCCGTCATTGAGTCATTGAGTCATTCCGTCATTGCGTCATTGCGTCATTGCGTCATTCCGTCATTGCGTCATTGCGTCATTGCGTCATTGCGTCATTCCGTCATTGAGTCATTGCTTCATTGCGTCATTGAGTCATTGCGTCATTGCGTCATTGCGTCATTGAGTCATTGCGTCATTGCGTCATTGAGTCATTGCGTCATTCCGTCATTGAGTCATTGAGTCATTGCGTCATTGCTTCATTCCGTCATTGCGTCATTGCGTCATTGAGTCATTGCGTCATTGAGTCATTGCGTCATTGAGTCATTGCGTCATTGTGTCATTGCGTCATTGCGTCATTGCGTCATTGAGTCATTGCGTCATTGCGTCATTGCGTCATTGAGTCATTGAGTCATTGAGTCATTGCGTCATTGAGTCATTGCGTCATTGCGTCATTGCGTCATTGCGTCATTCCATCATTGAGTCATTGAGTCATTGCGTCATTCCGTCATTCCGTCATTGAGTCATTGCGTCATTCCGTCATTGAGTCATTGAGTCATTGCGTCATTGCGTCATTGCGTCATTGCGTCATTCCGTCATTGCGTCATTGCGTCATTGCGTCATTCCATCGTTGAGTCGTTGCGTCGTTGCGTCGTTGCGTCGTTGCGTCATTCCGTCATTGCGTCATTCCGTCATTGCGTCATTGCGTCATTGCGTCATTGAGTCATTGCGTCATTGAGTCATTGAGTCATTGCGTCATTGCGTCATTGCGTCATTGCGTCATTGAGTCATTGAGTCATTGAGTCATTCCGTCATTGAGTCATTGAGTCATTCCGTCATTGCGTCATTGCGTCATTGCGTCATTCCGTCATTCCGTCATTGCGTCATTGCGTCATTGCGTCATTGCGTCATTCCGTCATTCCGTCATTGAGTCATTGCTTCATTGCGTCATTGAGTCATTGCGTCATTGAGTCATTGCGTCATTGCGTCATTGAGTCATTGCGTCATTGAGTCATTGCGTCATTCCGTCATTGAGTCATTGCGTCATTCCGTCATTGCGTCATTGAGTCATTGAGTCATTGAGTCATTCCGTCATTCCGTCATTGAGTCATTGCGTCATTGCTTCATTGCGTCATTGAGTCATTGCGTCATTGAGTCATTGCGTCATTGCGACATTGCGTCATTGAGTCATTGAATCATTGCGTCATTGAGTCATTGCGTCATTGAGTCATTGAGTCATTGCGTCATTGAGTCATTGCGTCATTCCGTCATTGCGTCATTGCGTCATTGAGTCATTGCGTCATTGCGTCATTGAGTCATTGCGTCATTGAGTCATTGCGTCATTGCGTCATTCCGTCATTGAGTCATTGCGTCATTGAGTCATTGCGTCATTGAGTCATTGCGTCATTGCGTCATTGCGTCATTGAGTCATTGCGTCATTCCGTCATTGAGTCATTCCGTCATTGAGTCATTGCGTCATTCCGTCATTCCGTCATTGAGTCATTGCGTCATTGAGTCATTGCGTCATTCCGTCATTGCGTCATTGCGTCATTCCGTCATTGAGTCATTGAGTCATTGCGTCATTCCGTCATTCCGTCATTGCGTCATTGAGTCATTGCGTCATTGCGTCATTCCGTCATTGAGTCATTGAGTCATTGCGTCATTCCGTCATTCCGTCATTGAGTCATTGCGTCATTGAGTCATTGCGTCATTGCGTCATTGAGTCATTGCTTCATTGCGTCATTGCGTCATTGAGTCATTGCGTCATTGCGTCATTGCGTCATTCCGTCATTGAGTCATTGAGTCATTGCGTCATTGCGTCATTGCGTCATTGCGTCATTGAGTCATTGCGTCATTGAGTCATTGCGTCATTGCGTCATTGCGTCATTGCGTCATTGAGTCATTGAGTCATTGCGTCATTGCGTCATTGCGTCATTCCGTCATTGCGTCATTGAGTCATTGCGTCATTCCGTCATTGAGTCATTGAGTCATTGCGTCATTGCGTCATTCCGTCATTGAGTCATTGAGTCATTGCGTCATTCGTCATTCCGTCATTGATTCATTGCGTCATTGCGTCATTGAGTCATTGCGTCATTCCGTCATTGAGTCATTGAGTCATTGCGTCATTGCGTCATTCCGTCATTGAGTCATTGAGTCATTGCGTCATTGCGTCATTGCGTCATTGAGTCATTGCGTAATTGCGTCATTGAGTCATTGCGTCATTGCGTCATTGAGTCATTGAGTCATTGCGTCATTCCGTCATTGAGTCATTGAGTCATTGCGTCATTGCGTCATTGCGTCATTGAGTCATTGCGTCATTGCGTCATTGAGTCATTGAGTCATTGCGTCATTGCGTCATTCCGTCATTGAGTCATTGCGTCATTCCGTCATTCCGTCATTGAGTCATTGCGTCATTGAGTCATTGTGTCATTGCGTCATTGAGTCATTGCGTCATTGCGTCATTGAGTCATTGAGTCATTGCGTCATTGCGTCATTGAGTCATTGAGTCATTGCGTCATTCCGTCATTGAGTCATTGCGTCATTGAGTCATTGCGTCATTGAGTCATTGAGTCATTGCGTCATTGCGTCATTCCGTCATTGAGTCATTGCGTCATTGAGTCATTGCGTCATTCCGTCATTGCGTCATTCCGTCATTGAGTCTTTGAGTCATTGCGTCATTGAGTCATTGCGTCATTGCGTCATTGAGTCATTGAGTCATTGCGTCATTGCGTCATTGCGTCATTGCGTCATTGCGTCATTGAGTCATTGCGTAATTGCGTCATTGAGTCATTGAGTCATTGCGTCATTGCGTCATTGAGTCATTGCGTCATTGCGTCATTCCGTCATTGAGTCATTGAGTCATTGCGTCATTGCGTCATTGCGTCATTGAGTCATTGCGTCATTGCGTCATTGAGTCATTGAGTCATTGCGTCATTGCGTCATTGCGTCATTGAGTCATTGCGTCATTGCGTCATTGAGTCATTGAGTCATTGCGTCATTGCGTCATTGCGTCATTGCGTCATTGCGTCATTGCGTCTTGCGTCATTGAGTCATTGCGTCATTGCGTCATTGAGTCATTGAGTCATTGCGTCATTGCGTTATTGCTTCATTGTGTCATTGCGTCATTGCGTCATTCCGCCATTGAGTCATTGCGTCATTGCGTCATTGCGTCATTGCGTCATTGAGTCATTGCGTCATTGCGTCATTGCGTCATTGCGTCAATGCGTCATTGCGTCATTGAGTCATTGCGTCATTGCGTCATTGCGTCATTCCGTCATTGAGTCATTGAGTCATTGCGTCATTGCGTCATTCCGTCATTCCGTCATTGCGTCATTGAGTCATTGCGTCATTCCGTCATTGAGTCATTGAGTCATTGCGTCATTGCGTCATTCGTCATTGAGTCATTGAGTCATTGCGTCATTCCGTCATTCCGTCATTGATTCATTGCGTCATTGCGTCATTGAGTCATTGCGTCATTCGTCATTGAGTCATTGAGTCATTGCGTCATTGCGTCATTGCGTCATTGAGTCATTGCGTCATTGCGTCATTGAGTCATTGCGTAATTGCGTCATTGAGTCATTGCGTCATTGCGTCATTGAGTCATTGAGTCATTGCGTCATTCCGTCATTGAGTCATTGAGTCATTGCGTCATTGCGTCATTGCGTCATTGAGTCATTGCGTCATTGCGTCATTGAGTCATTGAGTCATTGCGTCATTGCGTCATTCCGTCATTGAGTCATTGCGTCATTCGTCATTCCGTCATTGAGTCATTGCGTCATTGAGTCATTGTGTCATTGCGTCATTGAGTCATTGCGTCATTGTGTCATTGAGTCATTGAGTCATTGCGTCATTGCGTCATTGAGTCATTGAGTCATTGCGTCATTCCGTCATTGAGTCATTGCGTCATTGAGTCATTGCGTCATTGAGTCATTGAGTCATTGCGTCATTGCGTCATTCCGTCATTGAGTCATTGCGTCATTGAGTCATTGCGTCATTCCGTCATTGCGTCATTCCGTCATTGAGTCTTTGAGTCATTGCGTCATTGAGTCATTGCGTCATTGCGTCATTGAGTCATTGAGTCATTGAGTCATTGCGTCATTGCGTCATTGCGTCATTGAGTCATTGCGTAATTGCGTCATTGAGTCATTGAGTCATTGCGTCATTGCGTCATTGAGTCATTGCGTCATTGCGTCATTCCGTCATTGAGTCATTGAGTCATTGCGTCATTGCGTCATTGCGTCATTGAGTCATTGCGTCATTGCGTCATTGAGTCATTGAGTCATTGCGTCATTGCGTCATTGCGTCATTGCGTCATTGCGTCATTGCGTCATTGAGTCATTGAGTCATTGCGTCATTGCGTCATTGCGTCATTGAGTCATTGCGTCATTGCGTCATTGAGTCATTGCGTCATTGAGTCATTGAGTCATTGAGTCATTGCGTCATTGCGTCATTGCGTCATTGCGTCTTGCGTCATTGAGTCATTGCGTCATTGCGTCATTGAGTCATTGAGTCATTGCGTCATTGCGTTATTGCTTCATTGTGTCATTGCGTCATTGCGTCATTCCGTCATTGCGTCATTGCGTCATTCCGTCATTGAGTCATTGCGTCATTGCGTCATTGCGTCATTGCGTCATTGCGTCATTGCGTCATTGCGTCATTGCGTCAATGCGTCATTGCGTCATTGCGTCATTGAGTCATTGCGTCATTGCGTCATTGAGTCATTGCGTCATTGAGTCATTGCGTCATTGCGTCATTGCGTCATTGAGTCATTCCGTCATTCCGCCATTGAGTCATTGCTTCATTGAGTCATTGCGTCATTGCGTCATTGAGTCATTGCGTCATTCCGTCACTGAGTCATTGAGTCATTGCGTCATTGAGTCATTGCGTCATTGAGTCATTGCGTCATTGCGTCATTGCGTCATTGCGTCTTTGCGTCATTGAGTCATTGCGTCATTGCGTCATTGCGTCATTGAGTCATTGAGTCATTGAGTCATTGAGTCATTGCGTCATTGAGTCATTGCATCATTGCGTCATTGCGTCATTGCGTCATTCCGTCATTGAGTCATTGAGTCATTGCGTCATTGCGTCATTCCGTCATTGCGTCATTGAGTCATTGCGTCATTCCGTCATTGAGTCATTGAGTCATTGCGTCATTGCGTCATTGCGTCATTCTGTCGTTGCGTCGTTGCGTCGTTGCGTCGTTCCGTCGTTGAGTCGTTGCGTCGTTGCGTCGTTCCGTCATTGCGTCATTGCGTCATTGCGTCATTGCGTCATTGCGTCATTGAGTCATTGCGTCATTGAGTCATTGCGTCATTGAGTCATTGAGTCATTGCGTCATTGCGTCATTGCGTCATTGAGTCATTGAGTCATTGAGTCATTCCGTCATTCCGTCATTGAGTCATTGAGTCATTCCGTCATTGCGTCATTGCGTCATTGCGTCATTGCGTCATTCCGTCATTGCGTCATTGCGTCATTGCGTCATTGCGTCATTCCGTCATTGAGTCATTGAGTCATTGCGTCATTGCGTCATTGCGTCATTCTGTCGTTGCGTCGTTGCGTCGTTGCGTCGTTCCGTCGTTGAGTCGTTGCGTCGTTGCGTCGTTGCGTCGTTCCGTCATTGCGTCATTGCGTCATTGCGTCATTGCGTCATTGCGTCATTGAGTCATTGCGTCATTGAGTCATTGCGTCATTGAGTCATTGAGTCATTGCGTCATTGCGTCATTGCGTCATTGAGTCATTGAGTCATTGAGTCATTCCGTCATTCCGTCATTGAGTCATTGAGTCATTCCGTCATTGCGTCATTGCGTCATTGCGTCATTGCGTCATTCCGTCATTGCGTCATTGCGTCATTGCGTCATTGCGTCATTCCGTCATTCCGTCATTGAGTCATTGCTTCATTGCGTCATTGAGTCATTGCCTCATTGAGTCATTGCGTCATTGCATCATTGCGTCATTGCGTCATTGAGTCATTGCGTCATTCCGTCATTGAGTCATTGAGTCATTCCGTCATTCCGTCATTGAGTCATTGCGTCATTGCTTCATTGCGTCATTGAGTCATTGCGTCATTGAGTCATTGCGTCATTGCGTCATTGAGTCATTGAGTCATTGAGTCATTGCGTCATTGCGTCATTGAGTCATTGCGTCATTGCGTCATTCCGTCATTGAATCATTGCGTCATTCCGTCATTCCGTCATTGCGTCATTCCGTCATTGAGTCATTGAGTCATTGCGTCATTCCGTCATTGCGTCATTGAGTCATTGCGTCATTGCGTCATTGAGTCATTGCGTCATTGAATCATTCCGTCATTGAGTCATTGAGTCATTGCGTCATTGAGTCATTGCGTCATTGCGTCATTGCGTCATTGAGTCATTGCGTCATTGCGTCATTGCGTCATTACGTCATTGAGTCATTGCGTCATTGAGTCATTGCGTCATTGCGTCATTGCGTCATTGAGTCATTGAGTCATTGCGTCATTGCGTCATTGCGTCATTGCGTCATTGCGTCATTGCTTCATTCCGTCATTGCGTCATTGAGTCATTGAGTCATTGCGTCATTGCGTCATTGCGTCATTGAGTCATTGAGTCATTGCGTCATTGAGTCATTGCGTCATTGAGTCATTGAGTCATTGCGTCATTGAGTCATTGCGTCATTCCGTCATTGAGTCATTGAGTCATTGCGTCATTGAGTCATTGCGTCATTGCGTCATTGCGTCATTGAGTCATTGAGTCATTGCGTCATTGAGTCATTGCGTCATTGCGTCATTGAGTCATTGCGTCATTCCGTCATTCCGTCATTGAGTCATTGCGTCATTGAGTCATTGCGTCATTGCGTCATTGAGTCATTGCTTCATTGCGTCATTCCGTCATTGAGTCATTGCGTCATTGCGTCATTGCGTCATTCCGTCATTGAGTCATTGAGTCATTGCGTCATTGCGTCATTGCGTCATTGCGTCATTGAGTCATTGCGTCATTGAGTCATTGCGTCATTCCGTCATTGCGTCATTGCGTCATTCCGTCATTGAGTCATTGAGTCATTGCGTCATTCCGTCATTGAGTCATTGAGTCATTGCGTCATTGCGTCATTCCGTCATTCCGTCATTGAGTCATTGAGTCATTGCGTCATTCCGTCATTCCGTCATTGAGTCATTGCGTCATTGCGTCATTGAGTCATTGCGTCATTCCGTCATTGAGTCATTGAGTCATTGCGTCATTCCGTCATTCCGTCATTGAGTCATTGAGTCATTGCGTCATTGCGTCATTGCGTCATTGAGTCATTGCGTAATTGCGTCATTCCGTCATTGAGTCATTGAGTCATTGCGTCATTGCGTCATTGAGTCATTGCGTCATTGCGTCATTGAGTCATTGAGTCATTGCGTCATTCCGTCCTTCCGTCATTGAGTCATTGCGTCATTCCGTCATTCCGTCATTGAGTCATTGCGTCATTGAGTCATTGTGTCATTGCGTCATTGAGTCATTGCGTCATTGCGTCATTGAGTCATTGAGTCATTGCGTCATTGCGTCATTGAGTCATTGAGTCATTGCGTCATTCCGTCATTGAGTCATTGCGTCATTGAGTCATTGCGTCATTGAGTCATTGAGTCATTGCGTCATTGCGTCATTCCGTCATTGAGTCATTGCGTCATTGAGTCATTGCGTCATTCCGTCATTGCGTCATTCCGTCATTGAGTCTTTGAGTCATTGCGTCATTGAGTCATTGCGGCATTGCGTCATTGAGTCATTGAGTCATTGAGTCATTGCGTCATTGCGTCATTGCGTCATTGCGTCATTGAGTCACTGCGTAATTGCGTCATTGAGTCATTGCGTCATTGCGTCATTGAGTCATTGAGTCATTGCGTCATTGCGTCATTCCGTCATTGAGTCATTGAGTCATTGCGTCATTGCGTCATTGCGTCATTGAGTCATTGCGTCATTGCGTCATTGAGTCATTGAGTCATTGCGTCATTCCGTCATTCCGTCATTGAGTCATTGCGTCATTCCGTCATTCCGTCATTGAGTTATTGCGTCATTGAGTCATTGCGTCATTGCTTCATTGAGTCATTGCGTCATTGCGTCATTGCGTCATTGCATCATTGCGTCATTCCGTCATTGCGTCATTGAGTCATTGCGTCATTCCGTCATTGCGTCATTGCGTCATTCCGTCATTGAGTCATTGCGTCATTCCGTCATTGAGTCATTGAGTCATTGCGTCATTGCGTCATTCCGTCATTCCGTCATTGAGTCATTGAGTCATTGCGTCATTCCGTCATTCCGTCATTGAGTCATTGCGTCATTGCGTCATTGAGTCATTGCGTCATTCCGTCATTGAGTCATTGAGTCATTGCGTCATTCCGTCATTCCGTCATTGAGTCATTGCGTCATTGCGTCATTGCGTCATTGAGTCATTGCGTAATTGCGTCATTGAGTCATTGCGTCATTGAGTCATTGCGTCATTGAGTCATTGCGTCATTGCGTCATTGAGTCATTGCGTCATTCCGTCATTCCGTCATTGAGTCATTGCGTCATTGAGTCATTGCGTCATTGCGTCATTGAGTCATTGCTTCATTGCGTCATTCCGTCATTGAGTCATTGCGTCATTGCGTCATTGCGTCATTCCGTCATTGAGTCATTGAGTCATTGCGTCATTGCGTCATTGCGTCATTGCGTCATTGAGTCATTGCGTCATTGAGTCATTGCGTCATTCCGTCATTGCGTCATTGCGTCATTCCGTCATTGAGTCATTGAGTCATTGCGTCATTCCGTCATTGAGTCATTGAGTCATTGCGTCATTGCGTCATTCCGTCATTCCGTCATTGAGTCATTGAGTCATTGCGTCATTCCGTCATTCCGTCATTGAGTCATTGCGTCATTGCGTCATTGAGTCATTGCGTCATTCGTCATTGAGTCATTGAGTCATTGCGTCATTCCGTCATTCCGTCATTGAGTCATTGAGTCATTGCGTCATTGCGTCATTGCGTCATTGAGTCATTGCGTAATTGCGTCATTCCGTCATTGAGTCATTGAGTCATTGCGTCATTGCGTCATTGCGTCATTGAGTCATTGCGTCATTGCGTCATTGAGTCATTGAGTCATTGCGTCATTCCGTCCTTCCGTCATTGAGTCATTGCGTCATTCCGTCATTCCGTCATTGAGTCATTGCGTCATTGAGTCATTGTGTCATTGCGTCATTGAGTCATTGCGTCATTGCGTCATTGAGTCATTGAGTCATTGCGTCATTGCGTCATTGAGTCATTGAGTCATTGCGTCATTCCGTCATTGAGTCATTGCGTCATTGAGTCATTGCGTCATTGAGTCATTGAGTCATTGCGTCATTGCGTCATTCCGTCATTGAGTCATTGCGTCATTGAGTCATTGCGTCATTCCGTCATTGCGTCATTCCGTCATTGAGTCTTTGAGTCATTGCGTCATTGAGTCATTGCGGCATTGCGTCATTGAGTCATTGAGTCATTGAGTCATTGCGTCATTGCGTCATTGCGTCATTGCGTCATTGAGTCATTGAGTCATTGCGTCATTGAGTCATTGCGTCATTGCGTCATTGAGTCATTGAGTCATTGCGTCATTGCGTCATTCCGTCATTGAGTCATTGAGTCATTGCGTCATTGCGTCATTGCGTCATTGAGTCATTGCGTCATTGCGTCATTGAGTCATTGAGTCATTGCGTCATTGCGTCATTGCGTCATTGAGTCATTGCGTCATTGCGTCATTGAGTCATTGAGTCATTGCTTCATTGCGTCATTCCGTCATTGAGTCATTGCGTCATTCCGTCATTCCGTCATTGAGTCATTGCGTCATTGCGTCATTCCGTCATTGAGTCTTTGAGTCATTGCGTCATTGAGTCATTGCGGCATTGCGTCATTGAGTCATTGAGTCATTGAGTCATTGCGTCATTGCGTCATTGCGTCATTGCGTCATTGAGTCATTGCGTAATTGCGTCATTGAGTCATTGCGTCATTGCGTCATTGAGTCATTGAGTCATTGCGTCATTGCGTCATTCCGTCATTGAGTCATTGAGTCATTGCGTCATTGCGTCATTGCGTCATTGAGTCATTGCGTCATTGCGTCATTGAGTCATTGAGTCATTGCGTCATTCCGTCATTCCGTCATTGAGTCATTGCGTCATTCCGTCATTCCGTCATTGAGTTATTGCGTCATTGAGTCATTGCGTCATTGCTTCATTGAGTCATTGCGTCATTGCGTCATTGAGTCATTGAGTCATTGCGTCATTGCGTCATTGCGTCATTGAGTCATTGAGTCATTGCGTCATTGCGTCATTGCGTCATTCCGTCATTGAGTCATTGCGTCATTGAGTCATTGCGTCATTGAGTCATTGAGTCATTGCGTCATTGCGTCATTCCGTCATTGAGTCATTGCGTCATTGAGTCATTGCGTCATTCCGTCATTGCGTCATTGAGTCATTGCGTCATTCCGTCATTCCGCCATTGTGTCATTGAGTCATTGCGTCATTGCGTCATTCCGTCATTGAGTCATTGCGTCATTGAGTCATTGCGTCATTGCGTCATTGAGTCATTGCTTCATTGCGTCATTCCGTCATTGAGTCATTGCGTCATTGCGTCATTCCGTCATTGAGTCATTGAGTCATTGCGTCATTGCGTCATTGCATCATTGCGTCATTGAGTCATTGCGTCATTGAGTCATTGCGTCATTCCGTCATTGCGTCATTGCGTCATTCCGTCATTGAGTCATTGCGTCATTCCGTCATTGAGTCATTGAGTCATTGCGTCATTGCGTCATTCCGTCATTCCGTCATTGAGTCATTGAGTCATTGCGTCATTCCGTCATTCCGTCATTGAGTCATTGCGTCATTGCGTCATTGAGTCATTGCGTCATTCCGTCATTGAGTCATTGAGTCATTGCGTCATTCCGTCATTCCGTCATTGAGTCATTGCGTCATTGCGTCATTGCGTCATTGAGTCATTGCGTCATTGCGTCATTGAGTCATTGCGTCATTGAGTCATTGCGTCATTGAGTCATTGCGTCATTGCGTCATTGAGTCATTGCGTCATTCCGTCATTCCGTCATTGAGTCATTGCGTCATTGAGTCATTGCGTCATTGCGTCATTGAGTCATTGCTTCATTGCGTCATTCCGTCATTGAGTCATTGCGTCATTGCGTCATTGCGTCATTCCGTCATTGAGTCATTGAGTCATTGCGTCATTGCGTCATTGCGTCATTGCGTCATTGAGTCATTGCGTCATTGAGTCATTGCGTCATTCCGTCATTGCGTCATTGCGTCATTCCGTCATTGAGTCATTGAGTCATTGCGTCATTCCGTCATTGAGTCATTGAGTCATTGCGTCATTGCGTCATTCCGTCATTCCGTCATTGAGTCATTGCGTCATTCCGTCATTCCGTCATTGAGTCATTGCGTCATTGCGTCATTGAGTCATTGCGTCATTCCGTCATTGAGTCATTGAGTCATTGCGTCATTCCGTCATTCCGTCATTGAGTCATTGAGTCATTGCGTCATTGCGTCATTGCGTCATTGAGTCATTGCGTAATTGCGTCATTCCGTCATTGAGTCATTGAGTCATTGCGTCATTGCGTCATTGCGTCATTGAGTCATTGCGTCATTGCGTCATTGAGTCATTGAGTCATTGCGTCATTCCGTCCTTCCGTCATTGAGTCATTGCGTCATTCCGTCATTCCGTCATTGAGTCATTGCGTCATTGAGTCATTGTGTCATTGCGTCATTGAGTCATTGCGTCATTGCGTCATTGAGTCATTGAGTCATTGCGTCATTGCGTCATTGAGTCATTGAGTCATTGCGTCATTCCGTCATTGAGTCATTGCGTCATTGAGTCATTGCGTCATTGAGTCATTGAGTCATTGCGTCATTGCGTCATTCCGTCATTGAGTCATTGCGTCATTGAGTCATTGCGTCATTCCGTCATTGCGTCATTCCGTCATTGAGTCTTTGAGTCATTGCGTCATTCCGTCATTGCGGCATTGCGTCATTGAGTCATTGAGTCATTGAGTCATTGCGTCATTGCGTCATTGCGTCATTGCGTCATTGAGTCATTGAGTCATTGCGTCATTGAGTCATTGCGTCATTGCGTCATTGAGTCATTGAGTCATTGCGTCATTGCGTCATTCCGTCATTGAGTCATTGAGTCATTGCGTCATTGCGTCATTGCGTCATTGAGTCATTGCGTCATTGCGTCATTGAGTCATTGAGTCATTGCGTCATTCCGTCATTCCGTCATTGAGTCATTGCGTCATTCCGTCATTCCGTCATTGAGTTATTGCGTCATTGAGTCATTGCGTCATTGCTTCATTGAGTCATTGCGTCATTGCGTCATTGAGTCATTGAGTCATTGCGTCATTGCGTCATTGCGTCATTGAGTCATTGAGTCATTGCGTCATTGCGTCATTGCGTCATTCCGTCATTGAGTCATTGCGTCATTGAGTCATTGCGTCATTGAGTCATTGAGTCATTGCGTCATTGCGTCATTCCGTCATTGAGTCATTGCGTCATTGAGTCATTGCGTCATTCCGTCATTGCGTCATTGAGTCATTGCGTCATTCCGTCATTCCGCCATTGTGTCATTGAGTCATTGCGTCATTGCGTCATTCCGTCATTGAGTCATTGCGTCATTGAGTCATTGCGTCATTGCGTCATTGAGTCATTGCTTCATTGCGTCATTCCGTCATTGAGTCATTGCGTCATTGCGTCATTCCGTCATTGAGTCATTGAGTCATTGCGTCATTGCGTCATTGCATCATTGCGTCATTGAGTCATTGCGTCATTGAGTCATTGCGTCATTCCGTCATTGCGTCATTGCGTCATTCCGTCATTGAGTCATTGCGTCATTCCGTCATTGAGTCATTGAGTCATTGCGTCATTGCGTCATTCCGTCATTCCGTCATTGAGTCATTGAGTCATTGCGTCATTCCGTCATTCCGTCATTGAGTCATTGCGTCATTGCGTCATTGAGTCATTGCGTCATTCCGTCATTGAGTCATTGAGTCATTGCGTCATTCCGTCATTCCGTCATTGAGTCATTGCGTCATTGCGTCATTGCGTCATTGAGTCATTGCGTAATTGCGTCATTGAGTCATTGCGTCATTGCGTCATTGAGTCATTGAGTCATTGCGTCATTGCGTCATTGCGTCATTGAGTCATTGCGTCATTGCGTCATTGAGTCATTGAGTCATTGCGTCATTGCGTCATTCCGTCATTGAGTCATTGCGTCATTCCGTCATTCCGTCATTGAGTCATTGCGTCATTGAGTCATTGCGTCATTGCGTCATTGAGTCATTGCGTCATTGCGTCATTGAGTCATTGAGTCATTGCGTCATTGCGTCATTGCGTCATTGAGTCATTGAGTCATTGCGTCATTGCGTCATTGCGTCATTGCGTCATTCCGTCATTGCGTCATTGAGTCATTGAGTCATTGCGTCATTGCGTCATTCCGTCATTGAGTCATTGCGTCATTGAGTCATTGCGTCATTCCGTCATTGCGTCATTGCGTCATTGAGTCATTGAGTCATTGCGTCATTGAGTCATTGAGTCATTGCGTCATTGCGTCATTGAGTCATTGAGTCATTGAGTCATTGCGTCATTGCGTCATTGCGTCATTGCGTCATTGAGTCATTGCGTAATTGCGTCATTGAGTCATTGCGTCATTGCGTCATTGAGTCATTGAGTCATTGCGTCATTCCGTCATTCCGTCATTGAGTCATTGAGTCATTGCGTCATTGCGTCATTGAGTCATTGAGTCATTGCGTCATTGCGTCATTCCGTCATTGAGTCATTGCGTCATTCCGTCATTCCGTCATTGAGTCATTGCGTCATTGAGTCATTGCGTCATTGCGTCATTGAGTCATTGCGTCATTGCGTCATTGAGCCATTGAGTCATTGCGTCATTGCGTCATTGAGTCATTGAGTCATTGCGTCATTGCGTCATTGAGTCATTGCGTCATTGCGTCTTTGCGACATTGCGTCAAAGAGTCATTGAGTCATTGCGTCATTGAGTCATTGCGTCTTTGAGTCTTTGAGTCATTGCGTCATTGCGTCATTGCGTCATTGCGTCATTGAGTCATTGAGTCATTGCGTCATTGAGTCATTGCGTCATTGCGTCATTGGGTCATTGCGTCATTGCGTCATTCGGTCAATGCGTCATTGCGTCATTGCGTCATTGAGTCATTGCGTCATTGCGTCATTGCGTCATTGAGTCATTGCGTCATTGCGTCATTGCGTCATTGCGTCATTGCGTCATTGAGTCATTGAGTCATTGCGTCATTGCGTCATTGCTTCATTGCGTCATTGCGTCATTGCGTCATTGAGTCATTGCGTCATTGCGTCATTGCGTCATTGCGTCATTGAGTCATTGCGTCATTGAGTCATTGCGTCATTGCGTCATTGCGTCATTGCGTCATTGCGTCATTGCGTCATTGAGTCATTGCGTCATTGCGTCATTGAGTCATTGCGTCATTGAGTCATTGCGTCATTGCGTCATTGCGTCATTGCGTCATTGCGTCATTGAATCATTCCGTCATTCCGTCATTGAGTCATTGCGTCATTGCGTCATTGCGTCATTGAGTCATTGCGTCATTGAGTCATTGCGTCATTCCGTCATTGAGTCATTGAGTCATTACGTCATTGCGTCATTCCGTCATTGCATCATTGCGTCATTGCTTCATTGCGTCATTGAGTCATTGCGTCATTGAGTCATTGCGTCATTGCGTCATTGAGTCATTGCGTCATTGCGTCATTGCGTCATTGCGTCATTGAGTCATTGAGTCATTGCGTCATTGCGTCATTGCGTCATTGAGTCATTGAGTCATTGCGTCATTGCGTCATTGCGTCATTGCGTCATTGCGTCATTCCGTCATTGCGTCATTGAGTCATTGAGTCATTGCGTCATTGCGTCATTGCGTCATTGAGTCATTGAGTCATTGCGTCATTGAGTCATTGCGTCATTGAGTCATTGAGTCATTGCGTCATTGAGTCATTGCGTCATTCCGTCATTGCGTCATTGCGTCATTGAGTCATTGCGTCATTGCGTCATTGAGTCATTGCGTCATTGAGTCATTGCGTCATTCCGTCATTGAGTCATTGCGTCATTGAGTCATTGCGTCATTGAGTCATTGCGTCATTGCGTCATTGCGTCATTGAGTCATTGCGTCATTCCGTCATTGAGTCATTCCGTCATTGAGTCATTGCGTCATTCCGTCATTCCGTCATTGAGTCATTGCGTCATTGAGTCATTGCGTCATTGCGTCATTGCGTCATTGAGTCATTGCGTCATTGAGTCATTGCGTCATTCCGTCATTGCGTCATTGCGTCATTCCGTCATTGAGTCATTGAGTCATTGCGTCATTCCGTCATTGAGTCATTGAGTCATTGCGTCATTGCGTCATTCCGTCATTCCGTCATTGAGTCATTGCGTCATTCCGTCATTCCGTCATTGAGTCATTGCGTCATTGCGTCATTGAGTCATTGCGTCATTCCGTCATTGAGTCATTGAGTCATTGCGTCATTCCGTCATTCCGTCATTGAGTCATTGAGTCATTGCGTCATTGCGTCATTGCGTCATTGAGTCATTGCGTAATTGCGTCATTCCGTCATTGAGTCATTGAGTCATTGCGTCATTGCGTCATTGCGTCATTGAGTCATTGCGTCATTGCGTCATTGAGTCATTGAGTCATTGCGTCATTCCGTCCTTCCGTCATTGAGTCATTGCGTCATTCCGTCATTCCGTCATTGAGTCATTGCGTCATTGAGTCATTGTGTCATTGCGTCATTGAGTCATTGCGTCATTGCGTCATTGAGTCATTGAGTCATTGCGTCATTGCGTCATTGAGTCATTGAGTCATTGCGTCATTCCGTCATTGAGTCATTGCGTCATTGAGTCATTGCGTCATTGAGTCATTGAGTCATTGCGTCATTGCGTCATTCCGTCATTGAGTCATTGCGTCATTGAGTCATTGCGTCATTCCGTCATTGCGTCATTCCGTCATTGAGTCTTTGAGTCATTGCGTCATTCCGTCATTGCGGCATTGCGTCATTGAGTCATTGAGTCATTGAGTCATTGCGTCATTGCGTCATTGCGTCATTGCGTCATTGAGTCATTGAGTCATTGCGTCATTGAGTCATTGCGTCATTGCGTCATTGAGTCATTGAGTCATTGCGTCATTGCGTCATTCCGTCATTGAGTCATTGAGTCATTGCGTCATTGCGTCATTGCGTCATTGAGTCATTGCGTCATTGCGTCATTGAGTCATTGAGTCATTGCGTCATTCCGTCATTCCGTCATTGAGTCATTGCGTCATTCCGTCATTCCGTCATTGAGTTATTGCGTCATTGAGTCATTGCGTCATTGCTTCATTGAGTCATTGCGTCATTGCGTCATTGAGTCATTGAGTCATTGCGTCATTGCGTCATTGCGTCATTGAGTCATTGAGTCATTGCGTCATTGCGTCATTGCGTCATTCCGTCATTGAGTCATTGCGTCATTGAGTCATTGCGTCATTGAGTCATTGAGTCATTGCGTCATTGCGTCATTCCGTCATTGAGTCATTGCGTCATTGAGTCATTGCGTCATTCCGTCATTGCGTCATTGAGTCATTGCGTCATTCCGTCATTCCGCCATTGTGTCATTGAGTCATTGCGTCATTGCGTCATTCCGTCATTGAGTCATTGCGTCATTGAGTCATTGCGTCATTGCGTCATTGAGTCATTGCTTCATTGCGTCATTCCGTCATTGAGTCATTGCGTCATTGCGTCATTCCGTCATTGAGTCATTGAGTCATTGCGTCATTGCGTCATTGCATCATTGCGTCATTGAGTCATTGCGTCATTGAGTCATTGCGTCATTCCGTCATTGCGTCATTGCGTCATTCCGTCATTGAGTCATTGCGTCATTCCGTCATTGAGTCATTGAGTCATTGCGTCATTGCGTCATTCCGTCATTCCGTCATTGAGTCATTGAGTCATTGCGTCATTCCGTCATTCCGTCATTGAGTCATTGCGTCATTGCGTCATTGAGTCATTGCGTCATTCCGTCATTGAGTCATTGAGTCATTGCGTCATTCCGTCATTCCGTCATTGAGTCATTGCGTCATTGCGTCATTGCGTCATTGAGTCATTGCGTAATTGCGTCATTGAGTCATTGCGTCATTGCGTCATTGAGTCATTGAGTCATTGCGTCATTGCGTCATTGCGTCATTGAGTCATTGCGTCATTGCGTCATTGAGTCATTGAGTCATTGCGTCATTGCGTCATTCCGTCATTGAGTCATTGCGTCATTCCGTCATTCCGTCATTGAGTCATTGCGTCATTGAGTCATTGCGTCATTGCGTCATTGAGTCATTGCGTCATTGCGTCATTGAGTCATTGAGTCATTGCGTCATTGCGTCATTGCGTCATTGAGTCATTGAGTCATTGCGTCATTGCGTCATTGCGTCATTGCGTCATTCCGTCATTGCGTCATTGAGTCATTGAGTCATTGCGTCATTGCGTCATTCCGTCATTGAGTCATTGCGTCATTGAGTCATTGCGTCATTCCGTCATTGCGTCATTGCGTCATTGAGTCATTGAGTCATTGCGTCATTGAGTCATTGAGTCATTGCGTCATTGCGTCATTGAGTCATTGAGTCATTGAGTCATTGCGTCATTGCGTCATTGCGTCATTGCGTCATTGAGTCATTGCGTAATTGCGTCATTGAGTCATTGCGTCATTGCGTCATTGAGTCATTGAGTCATTGCGTCATTCCGTCATTCCGTCATTGAGTCATTGAGTCATTGCGTCATTGCGTCATTGAGTCATTGAGTCATTGCGTCATTGCGTCATTCCGTCATTGAGTCATTGCGTCATTCCGTCATTCCGTCATTGAGTCATTGCGTCATTGAGTCATTGCGTCATTGCGTCATTGAGTCATTGCGTCATTGCGTCATTGAGCCATTGAGTCATTGCGTCATTGCGTCATTGAGTCATTGAGTCATTGCGTCATTGCGTCATTGAGTCATTGCGTCATTGCGTCTTTGCGACATTGCGTCAAAGAGTCATTGAGTCATTGCGTCATTGAGTCATTGCGTCTTTGAGTCTTTGAGTCATTGCGTCATTGCGTCATTGCGTCATTGCGTCATTGAGTCATTGAGTCATTGCGTCATTGAGTCATTGCGTCATTGCGTCATTGGGTCATTGCGTCATTGCGTCATTCGGTCAATGCGTCATTGCGTCATTGCGTCATTGAGTCATTGCGTCATTGCGTCATTGCGTCATTGAGTCATTGCGTCATTGCGTCATTGCGTCATTGCGTCATTGCGTCATTGAGTCATTGAGTCATTGCGTCATTGCGTCATTGCTTCATTGCGTCATTGCGTCATTGCGTCATTGAGTCATTGCGTCATTGCGTCATTGCGTCATTGCGTCATTGAGTCATTGCGTCATTGAGTCATTGCGTCATTGCGTCATTGCGTCATTGCGTCATTGCGTCATTGCGTCATTGAGTCATTGCGTCATTGCGTCATTGAGTCATTGCGTCATTGAGTCATTGCGTCATTGCGTCATTGCGTCATTGCGTCATTGCGTCATTGAATCATTCCGTCATTCCGTCATTGAGTCATTGCGTCATTGCGTCATTGCGTCATTGAGTCATTGCGTCATTGAGTCATTGCGTCATTCCGTCATTGAGTCATTGAGTCATTACGTCATTGCGTCATTCCGTCATTGCATCATTGCGTCATTGCTTCATTGCGTCATTGAGTCATTGCGTCATTGAGTCATTGCGTCATTGCGTCATTGAGTCATTGCGTCATTGCGTCATTGCGTCATTGCGTCATTGAGTCATTGAGTCATTGCGTCATTGCGTCATTGCGTCATTGAGTCATTGAGTCATTGCGTCATTGCGTCATTGCGTCATTGCGTCATTGCGTCATTCCGTCATTGCGTCATTGAGTCATTGAGTCATTGCGTCATTGCGTCATTGCGTCATTGAGTCATTGAGTCATTGCGTCATTGAGTCATTGCGTCATTGAGTCATTGAGTCATTGCGTCATTGAGTCATTGCGTCATTCCGTCATTGCGTCATTGCGTCATTGAGTCATTGCGTCATTGCGTCATTGAGTCATTGCGTCATTGAGTCATTGCGTCATTCCGTCATTGAGTCATTGCGTCATTGAGTCATTGCGTCATTGAGTCATTGCGTCATTGCGTCATTGCGTCATTGAGTCATTGCGTCATTCCGTCATTGAGTCATTCCGTCATTGAGTCATTGCGTCATTCCGTCATTCCGTCATTGAGTCATTGCGTCATTGAGTCATTGCGTCATTCCGTCATTGCGTCATTCCGTCATTGAGTCATTGAGTCATTGCGTCATTCCGTCATTCCGTCATTGCGTCATTGAGTCATTGCGTCATTCCGTCATTCCGTCATTGAGTCATTGAGTCATTGCATCATTCCGTCATTCCGTCATTGAGTCATTGCGTCATTGAGTCATTGCGTCATTGCGTCATTGAGTCATTGCTTCATTGCGTCATTCCGTCATTGAGTCATTGCGTCATTGCGTCATTGCGTCATTGCGTCATTCCGTCATTGAGTCATTGAGTCATTGCGTCATTGCGTCATTCCGTCATTCCGTCATTGCGTCATTGAGTCATTGCGTCATTCCGTCATTGAGTCATTGCGTCATTGAGTCATTGCGTCATTGCGTCATTGAGTCATTGAGTCATTGCGTCATTGAGTCATTGAGTCATTGCGTCATTGAGTCATTGAGTCATTGCATCATTGAGTCATTGAGTCATTGCGTAATTGAGTCATTGCGTAATTGCGTCATTGAGTCATTGCGTCATTGCGTCATTGAGTCATTGAGTCATTGCGTCATTCCGTCATTCCGTCATTGAGTCATTGAGTCATTGCGTCATTGAGTCATTGAGTCATTGCGTCATTGCGTCATTCCGTCATTGAGTCATTGCGTCATTCCGTCATTCCGTCATTGAGTCATTGCGTCATTGAGTCATTGCGTCATTGCGTCATTGAGTCATTGCGTCATTGCGTCATTGAGTCATTGAGTCATTGCGTCATTGCGTCATTGAGTCATTGAGTCATTGCGTCATTGCGTCATTGAGTCATTGCGTCATTGCGTCATTGCGACATTGCATCAAAGAGTCATTCAGTCATTGCGTCATTGAGTCATTGCGTCTTTGAGTCTTTGAGTCATTGCGTCATTGCGTCATTGCATCATTGCGTCATTGCGTCATTGAGTCATTGAGTCATTGCGTCATTGAGTCATTGCGTCATTGCGTCATTGGGTCATTGCGTCATTGCGTCATTCGGTCATTGCGTCATTGAGTCATTGCGTCATTGCGTCATTGCGTCATTGAGTCATTGCGTCATTGCGTCATTGCGTCATTGCGTCATTGCGTCATTGCGTCATTGAGTCATTGAGTCATTGCGTCATTGCGTCATTGCTTCATTGCGTCATTGCGTCATTGAGTCATTGCGTCATTGCGTCATTGCGTCATTGCGTCATTGAGTCATTGCGTCATTGAGTCATTGATTCATTGCGTCATTACGTCATTGCGTCATTGCGTCATTGCGTCATTGCTTCATTGCGTCATTGCGTCATTGAGTCATTGCATCATTGAGTCATTGCGTCATTGCGTCATTGCGTCATTGCGTCATTGCGTCATTGAGTCATTCCGTCATTCCGTCATTGAGTCATTGCGTCATTGCGTCATTCCGTCATTGAGTCATTGCGTCATTGCGTCATTGAGTCATTGCGTCATTCCGTCATTGAGTCATTGAGTCATTGCGTCATTGCGTCATTCCGTCATTGCGTCATTGCGTCATTGCTTCATTGCGTCATTGAGTCATTGCGTCATTGAGTCATTGCGTCATTGCGTCATTGAGTCATTGCGTCATTGCGTCATTGCGTCATTGCGTCATTGCCTCATTGAGTCATTGCGTCATTGCGTCATTGAGTCATTGAGTCATTGCGTCATTGCGTCATTGCGTCATTGCGTCATTCCGTCATTGCGTCATTGAGTCATTGAGTCATTGCGTCATTGCGTCATTGCGTCATTGAGTCATTGAGTCATTGCGTCATTGAGTCATTGCGTCATTGAGTCATTGAGTCATTGCGTCATTGAGTCATTGCGTCATTCCGTCATTGCGTCATTGCGTCATTGAGTCATTGCGTCATTGCGTCATTGAGTCATTGCGTCATTGAGTCATTGCGTCATTCCGTCATTGAGTCATTGCGTCATTGAGTCATTGCGTCATTGAGTCATTGCGTCATTGCGTCATTGCGTCATTGAGTCATTGCGTCATTCCGTCATTGAGTCATTCCGTCATTGAGTCATTGCGTCATTCCGTCATTCCGTCATTGAGTCATTGTGTCATTGAGTCATTGCGTCATTCCGTCATTGCGTCATTGCGTCATTCTGTCATTGAGTCATTGAGTCATTGCGTCATTCCGTCATTGAGTCATTGTGTCATTGAGTCATTCCGTCATTCCTTCATTGAGTCATTGCGTCATTGAGTCATTGCGTCATTGCGTCATTGAGTCATTGCTTCATTGCGTCATTCCGTCATTGAGTCATTGCGTCATTGCGTCATTGCGTCATTGCGTCATTGAGTCATTGAGTCATTGTGTCATTGCGTCATTGCGTCATTGCGTCATTGAGTCATTGCGTCATTGAGTCATTGCGTCATTGCGTCATTGCGTCATTCCGTCATTGAGTCATTGCGTCATTGAGTCATTGCGTCATTGCGTCATTGAGTCATTGCGTCATTGCGTCATTGAGTCATTGAGTCATTGCGTCATTGCGTCATTGAGTCATTGAGTCATTGCGTCATTGCTTCATTGAGTCATTGCGTCATTGCGTCATTGCGACATTGCGTCAAAGAGTCATTCAGTCATTGCGTCATTGAGTCATTGCTTCTTTGAGTCTTTGAGTCATTGCGTCATTGCGTCATTGCATCATTGCGTCATTGCGTCATTGAGTCATTGAGTCATTGCGTCATTGAGTCATTGCGTCATTGCGTCATTGGGTCATTGCGTCATTGCGTCATTCGGTCAATGCGTCATTGCGTCATTGCGTCATTGCGTCATTGCGTCATTGCGTCATTGCGTCATTGCGTCATTGCGTCATTGCGTCATTGAGTCATTGAGTCATTGCGTCATTGCGTCATTGCTTCATTGCGTCATTGCGTCATTGCGTCATTGAGTCATTGCGTCATTGCGTCATTGCGTCATTGCGTCATTGAGTCATTGCGTCATTGAGTCATTGATTCATTGCGTCATTACGTCATTGCGTCATTGCGTCATTGCGTCATTGCTTCATTGCGTCATTGCGTCATTGAGTCATTGCATCATTGAGTCATTGCGTCATTGAGTCATTGTGTCATTGCGTCATTGCGTCATTGCGTCATTGCGTCATTGCGTCATTGAGTCATTCCGTCATTCCGTCATTGAGTCATTGCGTCATTGCGTCATTCCGTCATTGAGTCATTGCGTCATTGCGTCATTGAGTCATTGCGTCATTCCGTCATTGAGTCATTGAGTCATTGCGTCATTGCGTCATTCCGTCATTGCGTCATTGCGTCATTGCTTCATTGCGTCATTGAGTCATTGCGTCATTGAGTCATTGCGTCATTGCGTCATTGAGTCATTGCGTCATTGCGTCATTGCGTCATTGCGTCATTGCGTCATTGAGTCATTGCGTCATTGCGTCATTGCGTCATTGCGTCATTGAGTCATTGAGTCATTGCGTCATTGCGTCATTGCGTCATTGCGTCATTGCGTCATTGAGTCATTGAGTCATTGCGTCATTGCGTCATTGCGTCATTGAGTCATTGAGTCATTGCGTCATTGAGTCATTGCGTCATTGAGTCATTGAGTCATTGCGTCATTGAGTCATTGCGTCATTCCGTCATTGCGTCATTGCGTCATTGAGTCATTGCGTCATTGCGTCATTGAGTCATTGCGTCATTGAGTCATTGCGTCATTCCGTCATTGAGTCATTGCGTCATTGAGTCATTGCGTCATTGAGTCATTGCGTCATTGCGTCATTGCGTCATTGAGTCATTGCGTCATTCCGTCATTGAGTCATTCCGTCATTGAGTCATTGCGTCATTCCGTCATTCCGTCATTGAGTCATTGTGTCATTGAGTCATTGCGTCATTCCGTCATTGCGTCATTGCGTCATTCCGTCATTGAGTCATTGAGTCATTGCGTCATTCCGTCATTGAGTCATTGTGTCATTGAGTCATTCCGTCATTCCGTCATTGAGTCATTGCGTCATTGAGTCATTGCGTCATTGCGTCATTGAGTCATTGCTTCATTGCGTCATTCCGTCATTGAGTCATTGCGTCATTGCGTCATTGCGTCATTCCGTCATTGAGTCATTGAGTCATTGTGTCATTGCGTCATTGCGTCATTGCGTCATTGAGTCATTGCGTCATTGAGTCATTGCGTCATTGCGTCATTGCGTCATTGCGTCATTCCGTCATTGAGTCATTGAGTCATTGCGTCATTGCGTCATTCCGTCATTCCGTCATTGCGTCATTGAGTCATTGCGTCATTCCGTCATTGAGTCATTGAGTCATTGCGTCATTGCGTCATTCCGTCATTCCGTCATTGAGTCATTGCGTCATTCCGTCATTCCGTCATTGAGTCATTGCGTCATTGCGTCATTGTGTCATTGCGTCATTCCGTCATTGAATCATTGAGTCATTGCGTCATTCAGTCATTGAGTCATTGAGTCATTGCGTCATTGCGTCATTGCGTCATTGAGTCATTGCGTAATTGCGTCATTGAGTCATTGCGTCATTGCGTCATTGAGTCATTGAGTCATTGCGTCATTGCGTCATTCCGTCATTGAGTCATTGAGTCATTGCGTCATTGCGTCATTGCGTCATTGAGTCATTGCGTCATTGCGTCATTGAGTCATTGAGTCATTGCGTCATTGCGTCATTCCGTCATTGAGTCATTGCGTCATTCCGTCATTCCGTCATTGAGTCATTGCGTCATTGAGTCATTGTGTCATTGCGTCATTGAGTCATTGCGTCATTGCGTCATTGAGTCATTGAGTCATTGCGTCATTGCGTCATTGAGTCACTGAGTCATTGCGTCATTCCGTCATTGAGTCATTGAGTCATTGCGTCATTGAGTCATTGAGTCATTGCGTCATTGCGTCATTCCGTCATTGAGTCATTGCGTCACTGAGTCATTGCGTCATTCCGTCATTCCGTCATTGAGTCATTGCGTCATTGAGTCATTGCGTCATTGCGTCATTGAGTCATTGCGTCATTGCGTCATTGAGTCATTGAGTCATTGCGTCATTGCGTCATTGCGTCATTGAGTCATTGAGTCATTGCGTCATTGCGTCATTGCGTCATTGCGTCATTCCGTCATTGAGTCATTGCGTCATTGAGTCATTGCGTCATTGAGTCATTGAGTCATTGCGTCATTGCGTCATTCCGTCATTGAGTCATTGCGTCATTGAGTCATTGCGTCATTCCGTCATTGCGTCATTGCGTCATTGAGTCATTGAGTCATTGCGTCATTGAGTCATTGAGTCATTGCGTCATTGCGTCATTGAGTCATTGAGTCATTGCGTTATTGCGTCATTGCGTCATTGCGTCATTGAGTCATTGAGTCATTGCGTCATTGCGTCATTCCGTCATTGAGTCATTGCGTCATTCCGTCATTCCGTCATTGAGTCATTGCGTCATTGAGTCATTGCGTCATTGCGTCATTGAGTCATTGCGTCATTGCGTCATTGAGTCATTGAGTCATTGCATCATTGCGTCATTGAGTCATTGAGTCATTGCGTCATTGCGTCATTGAGTCATTGAGTCATTGCGTCATTGCGACATTGCGTCAAAGAGTCATTGAGTTATTGCGTCATTGAGTCATTGCGTCTTTGAGTCTTTGAGTCATTGCGTCATTGCGTCATTGCGTCATTGCGTCATTGAGTCATTGAGTCATTGCGTCATTGAGTCATTGCGTCATTGCGTCATTGGGTCATTGCGTCATTGCGTCATTCGGTCAATGCGTCATTGCGTCATTGCGTCATTGAGTCATTGCGTCATTGCGTCATTGCGTCATTGAGTCATTGCGTCATTGAGTCATTGAGTCATTGCGTCATTGTGTCATTCCGTCATTGCGTCATTGCGTCATTGAGTCATTGCGTCATTGAGTCATTGAGTCATTGAGTCATTGCGTCATTGCGTCATTGCTTCATTGTGTCATTGCGTCATTGCGTCATTGAGTCATTGCGTCATTGCGTCATTGCGTCATTGAGTCATTGCGTCATTGAGTCATTGAGTCATTACGTCATTGCGCCATTGCGTCATTGCGTCATTGAGTCATTGCGTCATTGCGTCATTGAGTCATTGCGTCATTGCGTCATTGAGTCATTGCGTCATTGTGTCATTGCGTCATTGCGTCATTGCGTCATTGCGTCATTGCTTCATTGCGTCATTGAGTCATTCCGTCATTCCGTCATTGAGTCATTGCGTCATTGCGTCATTCCGTCATTGAGTCATTGCGTCATTGCGTCATTGAGTCATTGCGTCATTCCGTCATTGAGTCATTGAGTCATTGCGTCATTCCGTCATTCCGTCATTGCGTCATTGCATCATTGCTTCATTGCGTCATTGAGTCATTGCGTCATTGAGTCATTGCGTCATTGCGTCATTGAGTCATTGCGTCATTGCGTCATTGCGTCATTGCGTCATTGCGTCATTGAGTCATTGAGTCATTGCGTCATTGCGTCATTGAGTCATTGAGTCATTGAGTCATTGAGTCATTGCGTCATTGAGTCATTGCGTCATTGCGTCATTGTGTCATTGCGTCATTGCGTCATTCCGTCATTGAGTCATTGAGTCATTGCGTCATTCCGTCATTCCGTCATTGCGTCATTGAGTCATTGCGTCATTGCGTCATTGAGTCATTGAGTCATTGCGTCATTGCGTCATTGCGTCATTGCGTCGTTCCGTCGTTGCGTCGTTGCGTCGTTGAGTCGTTGCGTCGTTGCGTCGTTGCGTCATTCCGTCATTGCGTCATTCCGTCATTGCGTCATTGCGTCAGTGCGTCATTGCGTCATTGAGTCATTGCGTCATTGAGTCATTGCGTCATTGCGTCATTGAGTCATTGAGTCATTGCGTCATTGCGTCATTGCGTCATTGCGTCATTGAGTCATTGAGTCATTGAGTCATTGAGTCATTCCGTCATTCCGTCATTGAGTCATTGAGTCATTCCGTCATTCCGTCATTGCGTCATTGCGTCATTCCGTCATTGCGTCATTGCGTCATTGCGTCATTGCGTCATTCCGTCATTGAGTCATTCCGTCATTCCGTCATTGAGTCATTGCGTCATTGAGTCATTGCTTCATTGCGTCATTGAATCATTGCGTCATTGAATCATTGCGTCATTGCGTCATTGAGTCATTGCGTCATTGAGTCATTGCGTCATTCCGTCATTGAGTCATTGCGTCATTCCGTCATTCCGTCATTGAGTCATTGAGTCATTCCGTCATTCCATCATTGAGTCATTGCGTCATTGCTTCATTGCGTCATTGAGTCATTGCGTCATTGAGTCATTGCGTCATTGCGTCATTGAGTTATTGAGTCATTGCGTCATTGCGTCATTGTGTCATTGCGTCATTGCGTCATTCCGTCATTGAGTCATTGCGTCATTCCGTCATTCCGTCATTGCGTCATTCCGTCACTGAGTCATTGAGTCATTGCGTCATTCCGTCATTGCGTCATTGAGTCATTGCGTCATTGCGTCATTGAGTCATTGCGTCATTGAGTCATTCCGTCATTGAGTCATTGAGTCATTGCGTCATTGAGTCATTGCGTCATTGCGTCATTGAGTCATTGCGTCATTGCGTCATTGCGTCATTACGTCATTGAGTCATTGCGTCATTCCGTCATTCTGTCATTGAGTCATTGAGTCATTCCGTCATTCCATCATTGAGTCATTGCGTCATTGCTTCATTGCGTCATTGAGTCATTGCGTCATTGAGTCATTGCGTCATTGCGTCATTGAGTCATTCCGTCATTGAGTCATTGAGTCATTGCATCATTGAGTCATTGCGTCATTGCGTCATTGCGTCATTCCGTCATTGCGTCATTGCGTCATTGCGTCATTACGTCATTGAGTCATTGCGTCATTGAGTCATTGTGTCATTGCGTCATTGCGTCATTGAGTCATTGAGTCATTGCGTCATTGCGTCATTGCGTCATTGCGTCATTGCGTCATTGCGTCATTGCGTCATTGAGTCATTGCGTCATTGCGTCATTGAGTCATTCCGTCATTGAGTCATTGCGTCATTGCGTCATTGCGTCATTGAGTCATTGCGTCATTGCGTCATTGAGTCATTCCGTCATTGAGTCATTGCGTCATTGCGTCATTGCGTCATTGAGTCATTGCGTCATTCCGTCATTGAGTCATTGCGTCATTGAGTCATTGAGTCATTGACTCATTGCGTCATTGAGTCATTGCGTCATTGCGTCAGTGAGTCATTGCGTCATTGCGTCATTCGGTCATTGCGTCATTCCGTCATTGAGTCATTGAGTCATTGCGTCATTCCGTCATTGAGTCATTGCGTCATTGCGTCATTGAGTCATTGCGTCATTCCGTCATTGAGTCATTGAGTCATTGCGTCATTCCGTCATTACGTCATTGAGTAATTGAGTCATTGCGTCATTGCGTCATTGCGTCATTGAGTCATTGCGTAATTGCGTCATTGAGTCATTGCGTCATTGAGTCATTGAGTCATTGAGTCATTGCGTCATTGCGTCATTCTGTCATTGAGTCATTGAGTCATTGCGTCATTGCGTCATTGCGTCATTGAGTCATTGCGTCATTGCGTCATTGCGTCATTGATTCATTGAGTCATTCCGTCATTCCGTCATTGAGTCATTGCGTCATTGAGTCATTGCGTCATTGCGTCATTGAGTCATTGCGTCATTGAGTCATTGAGTCATTGCGTCATTGCGTCATTGAGTCATTGAGTCATTCCGTCATTCCGTCATTGAGTCATTGCGTCATTGAGTCATTGCGTCATTGAGTCATTGAGTCAT
The DNA here is from genome assembly GCA_030390025.1 of Squalus acanthias. NCBI lineage: Eukaryota > Metazoa > Chordata > Chondrichthyes > Squaliformes > Squalidae > Squalus > Squalus acanthias. The sequence continues at coordinate 94,266 of JASTWF010000925.1, forward strand.
TGCGTCATTGCGTCATTCCGTCATTGAGTCATTGCGTCATTGAGTCATTGCGTCATTCCGTCATTGCGTCATTCCGTCATTGAGTCTTTGAGTCATTGCGTCATTGAGTCATTGCGTCATTGCGTCATTGAGTCATTGAGTCATTGAGTCATTGCGTCATTGCGTCATTGCGTCATTGCGTCATCGAGTCATCGCGTAATTGCGTCACTGAGTCATTGCGTCATTGCGTCATTGAGTCATTGAGTCATTGCGTCATTCCGTCATTCCGTCATTGAGTCATTGAGTCATTGCGTCATTGCGTCATTGCTTCATTGAGTCATTGCGTCATTGCGTCATTGAGTCATTGAGTCATTGCGTCATTGCGTCATTCCGTCATTGAGTCATTGCGTCATTCCGTCATTCCGTCATTGAGTCATTGCGTCATTGAGTCATTGCGTCATTGCGTCATTGAGTCATTGCGTCATTGCATCATTGAGTCATTGAGTCATTGCGTCATTGCGTCATTGAGTCATTGAGTCATTGCGTCATTGCGTCATTGCGACATTGCGTCATTGCGTCAAAGAGTCATTGAGTCATTGCGTCATTGAGTCATTGCGTCTTTGAGTCTTTGAGTCATTGCGTCATTGCGTCATTGCGTCATTGCGTCATTGCGTCATTGAGTCATTGAGTCATTGCGTCATTGAGTCATTGCGTCATTGCGTCATTGAGTCATTGCGTCATTGCGTCATTCGGTCATTGCGTCATTGCGTCATTGAGTCATTGCGTCATTGCGTCATTGCGTCATTGAGTCATTGCGTCATTGAGTCATTGCGTCATTGCGTCATTGCGTCATTGCGTCATTGAGTCATTGCGTCATTGCGTCATTGCGTCATTGAGTCATTGCGTCATTCCGTCATTCCGTCATTGAGTCATTGCGTCATTGCGTCATTGCGTCATTGAGTCATTGCGTCATTGAGTCATTGAGTCATTGCGTCATTGCGTCATTGCGTCATTGCGTCATTGAGTCATTGCGTCATTGCGTCATTGCGTCATTGCGTCATTGCGTCATTGAGTCATTGCGTCATTGAGTCATTGCGTCATTGCGTCATTGAGTCATTGCGTCATTGAGTCATTGCGTCATTGCGTCATTGCGTCATTGCGTCATTGAGTCATTGCGTCATTGCGTCATTGAGTCATTCCGTCATTCCGTCATTGAGTCATTGCGTCATTGCGTCATTCCGTCATTGAGTCATTGCGTCATTGCGTCATTGCTTCATTGACTCATTGCGTCATTCCGTCATTGAGTCATTGCGTCATTGCATCATTGCGTCATTCCGTCATCGAGTCATCGAGTCATCGCGTCATCGCGTCATTGCGTCATTGCGTCATTGAATCATTGCGTCATTGAGTCATTGCGTCATTCCGTCATTGCGTCATTGCGTCATTCCGTCATTGAGTCATTGAGTCATTGCGTCATTGCGTCATTCCGTCATTCCGTCATTGCGTCATTGAGTCATTGCGTCATTCCGTCATTGAGTCATTGAGTCATTGCGTCATTGCGTCATTCCGTCATTCCGTCATTGAGTCATTGAGTCATTGCGTCATTCTTTCATTCCGTCATTGAGTCTTTGCGTCATTGAGTCATTGCGTCATTCCGTCATTGAGTCATTGAGTCATTGCGTCATTCCGTCATTCCGTCATTGAGTCATTGAGTCATTGCGTCATTGCGTCATTGCGTCATTGAGTCATTGCGTAATTGCATCATTGAGTCATTGCGTCATTGCATCATTGAGTCATTGAGTCATTGCGTCATTGCGTCATTCCGTCATTGAGTCATTGAGTCATTGCGTCATTGCGTCATTGCGTCATTGAGTCATTGCGTCATTGCGTCATTGAGTCATTGCGTCATTGCGTCATTGCGACATTGCGTCATTGCGTCAAAGAGTCATTGAGTCATTGCGTCATTGAGTCATTGCGTCTTTGAGTCTTTGAGTCATTGCGTCATTGCGTCATTGCGCCATTGCGTCATTGAGTCATTGAGTCATTGAGTCATTGAGTCATTGCGTCATTGAGTCATTGCGTCATTGCGTCAGTGAGTCATTGCGTCATTCGTTCATTGCGTAATTGCGTCATTGAGTCATTGCGTCATTGCGTCATTGCTTCATTGAGTCATTGCGTCATTGAGTCATTGAGTCATTGAGTCATTGCGTCATTGCGTCATTGCGTCATTGCGTCATTGCGTCATTGAGTCATTGCGTCATTGCGTCATTGCATCATTGCGTCATTGAGTCATTGCGTAATTGCGTCATTGAGTCATTGCGTCATTGCATCATTGAGTCATTGAGTCATTGCGTCATTGCGTCATTCCGTCACTGAGTCATTGCGTCATTGCGTAATTGCGTCATTGTGGCATTGCGTCATACCGTCATTGAGTCATTGCTTCATTGCGTCATTGAGTCATTGCGTCATTGAGTCATTGAGTCATTGCGTCATTGTGTCATTGCGTCATTGCATCAGTGAGTCATTGCGTCATTGCGTCATTGCGTCATTGAGTCATTGAGTCATTGCGTCATTGAGTCATTGCGTCATTGCGTCATTGCGTCATTGAGTCATTGCGTCATTGAGTCATTGAGTCATTGCGTCATTGCGTCATTGCGTCATTGAGTCATTGCGTCATTGCGTCATTGCGTCATTGCGTCATTGCGTCATTGCGTCATTGCGTCATTGAGTCATTGCGTCATTGCGTCATTGAGTCATTGAGTCATTGCGTCATTGCGTAATTGCGTCATTGTGGCATTGCGTCATACCGTCATTGAGTCATTGCTTCATTGCGTCATTGAGTCATTGCGTCATTGCGTCATTGCGTCATTGCGTCATTGCGTCATTGAGTCATTGCGTCATTGCGTCATTGCGTCATTGCGTCATTGCGTCATTGAGTCATTGCGTCATTGCGTCATTGAGTCATTGCGTCATTGCGTCATTGAGTCATTGCGTCATTGCGTCATTGAGTCATTCCGTCATTGAGTCATTGCGTCATTGAGTCATTGCGTCATTGAGTCATTGCGTCATTGCGTCATTGAGTCATTCCGTCATTGAGTCATTGCGTCATTGCGTCATTGCGTCATTGAGTCATTGCGTCATTCCGTCATTGAGTCATTGCGTCATTGCGTCATTGAGTCATTGAGTCATTGCGTCATTGCGTCATTGCGTCATTGCGTCATTGCGTCATTGAGTCATTGAGTCATTGCGTCATTGCGTCATTGCGTCATTGCGTCATTCCGTCATTGAGTCATTGAGTCATTGCGTCATTCCGTCATTGCGTCATTGCGTCATTCCGTCATTGAGTCATTGAGTCAATGAGTCATTGCGTCATTGCGTCATTGCGTCATTCCGTCATTGCGTCATTGCGTCATTGAGTCATTGCGTCATTCCGTCATTGAGTCATTGCGTCATTGAGTCATTGAGTCATTGCGTCAAACCGTCATTGAGTCATTCCGTCATTGAGTCATTGCGTCATTCCGTCATTGAGTCATTGAGTCATTGCGTCATTGCGTCATTGCGTCATTGCGTCATTGCGTCATTCCGTCATTGCGTCATTGAGTCATTGAGTCATTGCGTCATTGCGTCATTGCGTCATTGAGTCATTGAGTCATTGCGTCATTGAGTCATTGCGTCATTGAGTCATTGAGTCATTGCGTCATTGAGTCATTGCGTCATTCCGTCATTGCGTCATTGCGTCATTGAGTCATTGCGTCATTGAGTCATTGCGTCATTGAGTCATTGCGTCATTGAGTCATTGCGTCATTGAGTCATTGCGTCATTGCGTCATTGCGTCATTGCGTCATTGCGTCATTGAGTCATTGCGTCATTGCGTCATTGCGTCATTGCGTCATTGAGTCATTGAGTCATTGCGTCATTGCGTCATTGCGTCATTGCGTCATTGCGTCATTGAGTCATTGCGTCATTGCGTCATTGCGTCATTGAGTCATTGAGTCATTGCGTCATTGAGTCATTGCGTCATTCCGTCATTGCGTCATTGCGTCATTGAGTCATTGCGTCATTGCGTCATTGAGTCATTGCGTCATTGAGTCATTGCGTCATTCCGTCATTGAGTCATTGCGTCATTGAGTCATTGCGTCATTGAGTCATTGCGTCATTGCGTCATTGCGTCATTGAGTCATTGCGTCATTCCGTCATTGAGTCATTCCGTCATTGAGTCATTGCGTCATTCCGTCATTCCGTCATTGAGTCATTGTGTCATTGAGTCATTGCGTCATTCCGTCATTGCGTCATTGCGTCATTCCGTCATTGAGTCATTGAGTCATTGCGTCATTCCGTCATTGAGTCATTGTGTCATTGAGTCATTCCGTCATTCCGTCATTGAGTCATTGCGTCATTGAGTCATTGCGTCATTGCGTCATTGAGTCATTGCTTCATTGCGTCATTCCGTCATTGAGTCATTGCGTCATTGCGTCATTGCGTCATTCCGTCATTGAGTCATTGAGTCATTGTGTCATTGCGTCATTGCGTCATTGCGTCATTGAGTCATTGCGTCATTGAGTCATTGCGTCATTGCGTCATTGCGTCATTGCGTCATTCCGTCATTGAGTCATTGAGTCATTGCGTCATTGCGTCATTCCGTCATTCCGTCATTGCGTCATTGAGTCATTGCGTCATTCCGTCATTGAGTCATTGAGTCATTGCGTCATTGCGTCATTCCGTCATTCCGTCATTGAGTCATTGCGTCATTCCGTCATTCCGTCATTGAGTCATTGCGTCATTGCGTCATTGTGTCATTGCGTCATTCCGTCATTGAATCATTGAGTCATTGCGTCATTGCGTCATTCAGTCATTGAGTCATTGAGTCATTGCGTCATTGCGTCATTGCGTCATTGAGTCATTGCGTAATTGCGTCATTGAGTCATTGCGTCATTGCGTCATTGAGTCATTGAGCCATTGCGTCATTGCGTCATTCCGTCATTGAGTCATTGAGTCATTGCGTCATTGCGTCATTGCGTCATTGAGTCATTGCGTCATTGCGTCATTGAGTCATTGAGTCATTGCGTCATTGCGTCATTCCGTCATTGAGTCATTGCGTCATTCCGTCATTCCGTCATTGAGTCATTGCGTCATTGAGTCATTGTGTCATTGCGTCATTGAGTCATTGCGTCATTGCGTCATTGAGTCATTGAGTCATTGCGTCATTGCGTCATTGAGTCACTGAGTCATTGCGTCATTCCGTCATTGAGTCATTGAGTCATTGCGTCATTGAGTCATTGAGTCATTGCGTCATTGCGTCATTCCGTCATTGAGTCATTGCGTCACTGAGTCATTGCGTCATTCCGTCATTCCGTCATTGAGTCATTGCGTCATTGAGTCATTGCGTCATTGCGTCATTGAGTCATTGCGTCATTGCGTCATTGAGTCATTGAGTCATTGCGTCATTGCGTCATTGCGTCATTGAGTCATTGAGTCATTGCGTCATTGCGTCATTGCGTCATTGCGTCATTCCGTCATTGAGTCATTGCGTCATTGAGTCATTGCGTCATTGAGTCATTGAGTCATTGCGTCATTGCGTCATTCCGTCATTGAGTCATTGCGTCATTGAGTCATTGCGTCATTCCGTCATTGCGTCATTGCGTCATTGAGTCATTGAGTCATTGCGTCATTGAGTCATTGAGTCATTGCGTCATTGCGTCATTGAGTCATTGAGTCATTGCGTTATTGCGTCATTGCGTCATTGCGTCATTGAGTCATTGAGTCATTGCGTCATTGCGTCATTCCGTCATTGAGTCATTGCGTCATTCCGTCATTCCGTCATTGAGTCATTGCGTCATTGAGTCATTGCGTCATTGCGTCATTGAGTCATTGCGTCATTGCGTCATTGAGTCATTGAGTCATTGCGTCATTGCGACATTGCGTCAAAGAGTCATTGAGTTATTGCGTCATTGAGTCATTGCGTCTTTGAGTCTTTGAGTCATTGCGTCATTGCGTCATTGCGTCATTGCGTCATTGAGTCATTGAGTCATTGCGTCATTGAGTCATTGCGTCATTGCGTCATTGGGTCATTGCGTCATTGCGTCATTCGGTCAATGCGTCATTGCGTCATTGCGTCATTGAGTCATTGCGTCATTGCGTCATTGCGTCATTGAGTCATTGCGTCATTGAGTCATTGAGTCATTGCGTCATTGTGTCATTCCGTCATTGCGTCATTGCGTCATTGAGTCATTGCGTCATTGAGTCATTGAGTCATTGAGTCATTGCGTCATTGCGTCATTGCTTCATTGTGTCATTGCGTCATTGCGTCATTGAGTCATTGCGTCATTGCGTCATTGCGTCATTGAGTCATTGCGTCATTGAGTCATTGAGTCATTACGTCATTGCGCCATTGCGTCATTGCGTCATTGCGTCATTGAGTCATTGCGTCATTGCGTCATTGAGTCATTGCGTCATTGCGTCATTGAGTCATTGCGTCATTGCGTCATTGCGTCATTGCGTCATTGCGTCATTGCGTCATTGCTTCATTGCGTCATTGAGTCATTCCGTCATTCCGTCATTGAGTCATTGCGTCATTGCGTCATTCCGTCATTGAGTCATTGCGTCATTGCGTCATTGAGTCATTGCGTCATTCCGTCATTGAGTCATTGAGTCATTGCGTCATTCCGTCATTCCGTCATTGCGTCATTGCGTCATTGCTTCATTGCGTCATTGAGTCATTGCGTCATTGAGTCATTGCGTCATTGCGTCATTGAGTCATTGCGTCATTGCGTCATTGCGTCATTGCGTCATTGCGTCATTGAGTCATTGAGTCATTGCGTCATTGCGTCATTGAGTCATTGAGTCATTGAGTCATTGAGTCATTGCGTCATTGAGTCATTGCGTCATTGCGTCATTGTGTCATTGCGTCATTGCGTCATTCCGTCATTGAGTCATTGAGTCATTGCGTCATTCCGTCATTCCGTCATTGCGTCATTGAGTCATTGCGTCATTCCGTCATTGAGTCATTGAGTCATTGCGTCATTGCGTCATTGCGTCATTGCGTCGTTCCGTCGTTGCGTCGTTGCGTCGTTGAGTCGTTGCGTCGTTGCGTCGTTGCGTCATTCCGTCATTGCGTCATTCCGTCATTGCGTCATTGCGTCAGTGCGTCATTGCGTCATTGAGTCATTGCGTCATTGAGTCATTGCGTCATTGCGTCATTGAGTCATTGAGTCATTGCGTCATTGCGTCATTGCGTCATTGCGTCATTGAGTCATTGAGTCATTGAGTCATTGAGTCATTCCGTCATTCCGTCATTGAGTCATTGAGTCATTCCGTCATTCCGTCATTGCGTCATTGCGTCATTGCGTCATTCCGTCATTGCGTCATTGCGTCATTGCGTCATTGCGTCATTCCGTCATTGAGTCATTCCGTCATTCCGTCATTGAGTCATTGCGTCATTGAGTCATTGCTTCATTGCGTCATTGAATCATTGCGTCATTGAATCATTGCGTCATTGCGTCATTGAGTCATTGCGTCATTGAGCCATTGCGTCATTCCGTCATTGAGTCATTGCGTCATTCCGTCATTCCGTCATTGAGTCATTGAGTCATTCCGTCATTCCATCATTGAGTCATTGCGTCATTGCTTCATTGCGTCATTGAGTCATTGCGTCATTGAGTCATTGCGTCATTGCGTCATTGAGTCATTGAGTCATTGAGTCATTGCGTCATTGCGTCATTGAGTCATTGCGTCATTGCGTCATTCCGTCATTGAGTCATTGCGTCATTCCGTCATTCCGTCATTGCGTCATTCCGTCACTGAGTCATTGAGTCATTGCGTCATTCCGTCATTGCGTCATTGAGTCATTGCGTCATTGCGTCATTGAGTCATTACGTCATTGAGTCATTCCGTCATTGAGTCATTGAGTCATTGCGTCATTGAGTCATTGCGTCATTGCGTCATTGCGTCATTGAGTCATTGCGTCATTGCGTCATTGCGTCATTACGTCATTGAGTCATTGCGTCATTCCGTCATTCTGTCATTGAGTCATTGAGTCATTCCGTCATTCCATCATTGAGTCATTGCGTCATTGCTTCATTGCGTCATTGAGTCATTGCGTCATTGAGTCATTGCGTCATTGCGTCATTGAGTCATTGCGTCATTGAGTCATTCCGTCATTGAGTCATTGAGTCATTGCCTCATTGAGTCATTGCGTCATTGCGTCATTGCGTCATTCCGTCATTGCGTCATTGCGTCATTGCGTCATTACGTCATTGAGTCATTGCGTCATTGAGTCATTGTGTCATTGCGTCATTGCGTCATTGAGTCATTGAGTCATTGCATCATTGCGTCATTGCGTCATTGCGTCATTGCGTCATTCCGTCATTGCGTCATTGAGTCATTGCGTCATTGCGTCATTCCGTCATTCCGTCATTGAGTCATTCCGTCATTGAGTCATTGCGTCATTGCGTCATTGCGTCATTGCGTCATTGAGACATTGCGTCATTGAGTCATTGCGTCATTGAGTCATTGCGTCATTCCGTCATTGCGTCATTGCGTCATTGAGTCATTGCGTCATTGCGTCATTGAGTCATTGCGTCATTGAGTCATTGCGTCATTGCGTCATTCCGTCATTGAGTCATTGCGTCATTGAGTCATTGCGTCATTGAGTCATTGCGTCATTGCGTGATTGAGTCATTGCGTCATTCCGTCATTGAGTCATTCCGTCATTGAGTCATTGCGTCATTCCGTCATTCCGTCATTGAGTCATTGCGTTATTCCGTCATTGCGTCATTGCGTCATTCCGTCATTGAGTCATTGAGTCATTGCGTCATTGCGTCATTGAGTCATTGCGTCATTGCGTCATTGAGTCATTGAGTCATTGCGTCATTGCGTCATTGCGTCATTGAGTCATTGAGTCATTGCGTCATTGCGTCATTGCGACATTGCGTCATTGCGTCAAAGAGTCATTGAGTCATTGAGTCATTGCGTCATTGAGTCATTGCGTCTTTGAGTCTTTGAGTCATTGCGTCATTGCGTCATTGCGTCATTGCGTCATTGCGTCATTGAGTCATTGAGTCATTGCGTCATTGAGTCATTGCTTCATTGCGTCATTGAGTCATTGCGTCATTGCGTCATTCGGTCATTGCGTCATTGCGTCATTGAGTCATTGCGTCATTGCGTCATTGCGTCATTGAGTCATTGCGTCATTGAGTCATTGCGTCATTGCGTCATTGCGTCATTGCGTCATTGAGTCATTGCGTCATTGCGTCATTGCGTCATTGAGTCATTGCGTCATTGCGTCATTCCGTCATTGAGTCATTGCGTCATTGCGTCATTGCGTCATTGAGTCATTGCGTCATTGAGTCATTGAGTCATTGCGTCATTGCGTCATTGCGTCATTGCGTCATTGAGTCATTGCGTCATTGCGTCATTGCGTCATTGCGTCATTGAGTCATTGCGTCATTGCGTCATTGAGTCATTGCGTCATTGAGTCATTGCGTCATTGCGTCATTGCGTCATTGCGTCATTGCGTCATTGAGTCATTGCGTCATTGCGTCATTGAGTCATTCCGTCATTCCGTCATTGTGTCATTGCGTCATTGCGTCATTCCGTCATTGAGTCATTGCGTCATTGCGTCATTGCTTCATTGACTCATTGCGTCATTCCGTCATTGAGTCATTGCGTCATTGCATCATTGCGTCATTCCGTCATCGAGTCATCGAGTCATTGCGTCATTGCGTCATTGCTTCATTGCGTCATTGAATCATTGCGTCATTGAGTCATTGCGTCATTCCGTCATTGCGTCATTGCGTCATTCCGTCATTGAGTCATTGAGTCATTGCGTCATTGCGTCATTCCGTCATTCCGTCATTGCGTCATTGAGTCATTGCGTCATTCCGTCATTGAGTCATTGAGTCATTGCGTCATTGCGTCATTCCGTCATTCCGTCATTGAGTCATTGAGTCATTGCGTCATTCCGTCATTCCGTCATTGAGTCATTGCGTCATTGAGTCATTGTGTCATTCCGTCATTGAGTCATTGAGTCATTGCGTCATTCCGTCATTGAGTCATTGAGTCATTGCGTCATTGCGTCATTGCGTCATTGAGTCATTGCGTAATTGCGTCATTGAGTCATTGCGTCATTGCATCATTGAGTCATTGAGTCATTGCGTCATTGCGTCATTCCGTCATTGAGTCATTGAGTCATTGCGTCATTGCATCATTGCGTCATTGAGTCATTGCGTCATTGCGTCATTGAGTCATTGCGTCATTGCGTCATTGCGACATTGCGTCATTGCGTCAAAGAGTCATTGAGTCATTGCGTCATTGAGTCATTGCGTCTTTGAGTCTTTGAGTCATTGCGTCATTGCGTCATTGCGTCATTGCTTCATTGAGTCATTGCGTCATTGAGTCATTGAGTCATTGCGTCATTGAGTCATTGCGTCATTGCGTCAGTGAGTCATTGCGTCATTGGGTCATTGCGTCATTGCGTCATTGAGTCATTGCGTCATTGCGTCATTGCGTCATTGAGTCATTGCGTCATTGAGTCATTGAGTCATTGAGTCATTGCGTCATTGCGTCATTGCGTCATTGCGTCATTGCGTCATTGAGTCATTGCGTCATTGCGTCATTGCGTCATTGCGTCATTGCGTCATTGAGTCATTGCGTAATTGCGTCATTGACTCATTGCGTCATTGCGTCATTGAGTCATTGAGTCATTGCGTCATTCCGTCATTGAGTCATTGAGTCATTGCGTCATTGCGTCATTGCGTCATTGAGTCATTGCGTCATTGCGTCATTGAGTCATTGAGTCATTGCGTCATTGCGTCATTGCGTCATTGAGTCATTGCGTCATTGAGTCATTGCGTCATTGCGTCATTGAGTCATTGCGTCATTGCGTCATTGAGTCATTGCGTCATTGCGTCATTGAGTCATTGCGTCATTGGGTCATTGCGTCATTGCGTCAGTGAGTCATTGCGTCATTGGGTCATTGCGTCATTGAGTCATTGCGTCATTGCGTCATTGCGTCATTGAGTCATTGCGTCATTGAGTCATTGAGTCATTGCGTCATTGCGTCATTGCGTCATTGCGTCATTGCGTCATTGAGTCATTGCGTCATTGCGTCATTGCGTCATTGCGTCATTGAGTCATTGCGTAATTGCATCATTGAGTCATTGCATCATTGCGTCATTGAGTCATTGAGTCATTGCGTCATTCCGTCATTGACTCATTGAGTCATTGCGTCATTGCGTCATTGCGTCATTGAGTCATTGCGTCATTGCGTCATTGAGCCATTGAGCCATTGCGTCATTGCGTCATTGCGTCATTGAGTCATTGCGTCATTGAGTCATTGCGTCATTGCGTCATTGAGTCATTGCGTCATTGCGTCATTGAGTCATTGAGTCATTGCGTCATTGCGTCATTGCGTCATTGAGTCATTGCGTCATTGAGTCATTGCGTCATTGCGTCATTGCGTCATTGCGTCATTGAGTCATTGCGTCATTGCGTCATTGCGTCATTGAGTCATTGCGTCATTGCGTCATTCCGTCATTGAGTCATTGCGTCATTGCGTCATTGCGTCATTGAGTCATTGCGTCATTGAGTCATTGAGTCATTGCGTCATTGCGTCATTGCGTCATTGCGTCATTGAGTCATTGCGTCATTGCGTCATTGCGTCATTGCGTCATTGAGTCATTGCGTCATTGAGTCATTGCGTCATTGCGTCATTGAGTCATTGCGTCATTGAGTCATTGCGTCATTGCGTCATTGCGTCATTGAGTCATTGCGTCATTGCGTCATTGAGTCATTCCGTCATTCCGTCATTGAGTCATTGCGTCATTGCGTCATTCCGTCATTGAGTCATTGCGTCATTGCGTCATTGCTTCATTGACTCATTGCGTCATTCCGTCATTGAGTCATTGCGTCATTGCATCATTGCGTCATTCCATCATCGAGTCATCGAGTCATTGCGTCATTGCGTCATTGCGTCATTGAATCATTGCGTCATTGAGTCATTGCGTCATTCCGTCATTGCGTCATTGCGTCATTCCGTCATTGAGTCATTGAGTCATTGCGTCATTGCGTCATTCCGTCATTCCGTCATTGCGTCATTGAGTCATTGCGTCATTCCGTCATTGAGTCATTGAGTCATTGCGTCATTGCGTCATTCCGTCATTCCGTCATTGAGTCATTGAGTCATTGCGTCATTCTTTCATTCCGTCATTGAGTCATTGCGTCATTGAGTCATTGCGTCATTCCGTCATTGAGTCATTGAGTCATTGCGTCATTCCGTCATTCCGTCATTGAGTCATTGAGTCATTGCGTCATTGCGTCATTGAGTCATTGCGTAATTGCGTCATTGAGTCATTGCGTTATTGCATCATTGAGTCATTGAGTCATTGCGTCATTGCGTCATTCCGTCATTGAGTCATTGAGTCATTGCGTCATTGCGTCATTGCGTCATTGAGTCATTGCGTCATTGCGTCATTGAGTCATTGCGTCATTGCGTCATTGAGTCATTGCGTCATTGCGTCATTCCGTCATTGAGTCATTGCGTCATTGCGTCATTGCGTCATTGAGTCATTGCGTCATTGAGTCATTGAGTCATTGCGTCATTGCGTCATTGAGTCATTGCGTCATTGCGTCATTGCGTCATTGCATCATTGAGTCATTGCGTCATTGCGTCATTGAGTCATTGCGTCATTGAGTCATTGCGTCATTGCGTCATTGCGTCATTGCGTCATTGCGTCATTGAGTCATTGCGTCATTGCGTCATTGAGTCATTCCGTCATTCCGTCATTGAGTCATTGCGTCATTGCGTCATTCCGTCATTGAGTCATTGCGTCATTGCGTCATTGCTTCATTGACTCATTGCGTCATTCCGTCATTGAGTCATTGCGTCATTGCATCATTGCGTCATTCCGTCATCGAGTCATCGAGTCATTGCGTCATTGCGTCATTGCTTCATTGCGTCATTGAATCATTGCGTCATTGAGTCATTGCGTCATTCCGTCATTGCGTCATTGCGTCATTCCGTCATTGAGTCATTGAGTCATTGCGTCATTGCGTCATTCCGTCATTCCATCATTGCGTCATTGAGTCATTGCGTCATTCCGTCATTGAGTCATTGAGTCATTGCGTCATTGCGTCATTCCGTCATTCCGTCATTGAGTCATTGAGTCATTGCGTCATTCCGTCATTCCGTCATTGAGTCATTGCGTCATTGAGTCATTGTGTCATTCCGTCATTGAGTCATTGAGTCATTGCGTCATTCCGTCATTGAGTCATTGAGTCATTGCGTCATTGCGTCATTGAGTCATTGCGTAATTGCGTCATTGAGTCATTGCGTCATTGCATCATTGAGTCATTGAGTCATTGCGTCATTGCGTCATTCCGTCATTGAGTCATTGAGTCATTGCGTCATTGCGTCATTGCGTCATTGAGTCATTGCGTCATTGCGTCATTGAGTCATTGCGTCATTGCGTCATTGCGACATTGCGTCATTGCGTCAAAGAGTCATTGAGTCATTGCGTCATTGAGTCATTGCGTCTTTGAGTCTTTGAGTCATTGCGTCATTGCGTCATTGCGTCATTGCGTCATTGAGTCATTGCGTCATTGAGTCATTGAGTCATTGAGTCATTGCGTCATTGAGTCATTGCGTCATTGCGTCAGTGAGTCATTGCGTCATTGGGTCATTGCGTCATTGCGTCATTGAGTCATTGCGTCATTGCGTCATTGCGTCATTGAGTCATTGCGTCATTGAGTCATTGAGTCATTGAGTCATTGCGTCATTGCGTCATTGCGTCATTGCGTCATTGCGTCATTGAGTCATTGCGTCATTGCGTCATTGCGTCATTGAGTCATTGCGTAATTGCGTCATTGACTCATTGCGTCATTGCGTCATTGAGTCATTGAGTCATTGCGTCATTCCGTCATTGAGTCATTGAGTCATTGCGTCATTGCGTCATTGCGTCATTGAGTCATTGCGTCATTGCGTCATTGAGTCATTGAGTCATTGCGTCATTGCGTCATTGCGTCATTGAGTCATTGCGTCATTGAGTCATTGCGTCATTGCGTCATTGAGTCATTGCGTCATTGCGTCATTGAGTCATTGCGTCATTGCGTCATTGAGTCATTGCGTCATTGGGTCATTGCGTCATTGCGTCAGTGAGTCATTGCGTCATTGGGTCATTGCGTCATTGCGTCATTGAGTCATTGCGTCATTGCGTCATTGAGTCATTGCGTCATTGAGTCATTGAGTCATTGAGTCATTGCGTCATTGCGTCATTGCGTCATTGCGTCATTGCGTCATTGAGTCATTGCGTCATTGCGTCATTGCGTCATTGCGTCATTGCGTCATTGCGTCATTGAGTCATTGTGTAATTGCATCATTGAGTCATTGCGTCATTGCGTCATTGAGTCATTGAGTCATTGCGTCATTCCGTCATTGACTCATTGAGTCATTGCGTCATTGCGTCATTGCGTCATTGAGTCATTGCGTCATTGCGTCATTGAGCCATTGAGTCATTGCGTCATTGCGTCATTGCGTCATTGAGTCATTGCGTCATTGAGTCATTGCGTCATTGCGTCATTGAGTCATTGCGTCATTGCGTCATTGAGTCATTGAGTCATTGCGTCATTGCGTCATTGAGTCATTGAGTCATTGCGTCATTGCGTCATTGAGTCATTGCGTCATTGCGTCATTGCGACATTGCGTCATTGCGTCAAAGAGTCATTGAGTCATTGCGTCATTGAGTCATTGCGTCTTTGAGTCTTTGAGTCATTGCGTCATTGCGTCATTGCGTCATTGCGTCATTGCGTCATTGAGTCATTGCGTCATTGAGTCATTGAGTCATTGAGTCATTGCGTCATTGAGTCATTGCGTCATTGCGTCAGTGAGTCATTGCGTCATTGCGTCATTCGGTCATTGCGTCATTCCGTCATTGAGTCATTGAGTCATTGCGTCATTCCATCATTCTGTCATTGAGTCATTGCGTCATTGCGTCATTGAGTCATTGCGTCATTCCGTCATTGAGTCATTGAGTCATTGCGTCATTCCGTCATTACGTCATTGAGTAATTGAGTCATTGCGTCATTGCGTCATTGCGTCATTGAGTCATTGCGTAATTGCGTCATTGAGTCATTGCGTCATTGAGTCATTGAGTCATTGAGTCATTGCGTCATTGCGTCATTCCGTCATTGAGTCATTGAGTCATTGCGTCATTGCGTCATTGCGTCATTGAGTCATTGCGTCATTGCGTCATTGATTCATTGAGTCATTCCGTCATTCCGTCATTGAGTCATTGCGTCATTGAGTCATTGCGTCATTGCGTCATTGAGTCATTGCGTCATTGAGTCATTGAGTCATTGCGTCATTGCGTCATTGAGTCATTGAGTCATTCCGTCATTCCGTCATTGAGTCATTGCGTCATTGAATCATTGAGTCATTGCGTCATTGCGTCATTCCGTCATTGAGTCATTGCGTCATTGAGTCATTGCGTCATTCCGTCATTGCGTCATTCCGTCATTGAGTCTTTGAGTCATTGCGTCATTGAGTCATTGCGTCATTGCGTCATTGAGTCATTGAGTCATTGAGTCATTGCGTCATTGCGTCATTGAGTCATTGCGTCATTGAGTCATTGAGTCATTGCGTCATTGCGTCATTGAGTCATTGAGTCATTCCGTCATTCCGTCATTGAGTCATTGCGTCATTGAATCATTGAGTCATTGCGTCATTGCGTCATTCCGTCATTGAGTCATTGCGTCATTGAGTCATTGCGTCATTCCGTCATTGCGTCATTCCGTCATTGAGTCTTTGAGTCATTGCGTCATTGAGTCATTGCGTCATTGCGTCATTGAGTCATTGAGTCATTGAGTCATTGCGTCATTGCGTCATTGCGTCATTGCGTCATCGAGTCATTGCGTAATTGCGTCATTGAGTCATTGCGTCATTGCGTCATTGAGTCATTGAGTCATTGCGTCATTCCGTCATTCCGTCATTGAGTCATTGAGTCATTGCGTCATTGCGTCATTGCGTCATTGAGTCATTGCGTCATTGCGTCATTGAGTCATTGAGTCATTGCGTCATTGCGTCATTCCGTCATTGAGTCATTGCGTCATTCCGTCATTCCGTCATTGAGTCATTGCGTCATTGAGTCATTGCGTCATTGCGTCATTGAGTCATTGCGTCATTGCATCATTGAGTCATTGAGTCATTGCGTCATTGCGTCATTGAGTCATTGAGTCATTGCGTCATTGCGTCATTGCGACATTGCGTCATTGCGTCAAAGAGTCATTGAGTCATTGCGTCATTGAGTCATTGCGTCTTTGAGTCTTTGAGTCATTGCGTCATTGCGTCATTGCGTCATTGCGTCATTGCGTCATTGAGTCATTGAGTCATTGCGTCATTGAGTCATTGCGTCATTGCGTCATTGAGTCATTGCGTCATTGCGTCATTCGGTCATTGCGTCATTGCGTCATTGAGTCATTGCGTCATTGCGTCATTGCGTCATTGAGTCATTGCGTCATTGAGTCATTGCGTCATTGCGTCATTGCGTCATTGCGTCATTGAGTCATTGCGTCATTGCGTCATTGCGTCATTGAGTCATTGCGTCATTGCGTCATTCCGTCATTGAGTCATTGCGTCATTGCGTCATTGCGTCATTGAGTCATTGCGTCATTGAGTCATTGAGTCATTGCGTCATTGCGTCATTGCGTCATTGCGTCATTGAGTCATTGCGTCATTGCGTCATTGCGTCATTGCGTCATTGCGCCATTGAGTCATTGCGTCATTGAGTCATTGCGTCATTGCGTCATTGAGTCATTGCGTCATTGCGTCATTGCGTCATTGCGTCATTGCGTCATTGAGTCATTGCGTCATTGCGTCATTGAGTCATTCCGTCATTCCGTCATTGAGTCATTGCGTCATTCCGTCATTGAGTCATTGCGTCATTGCGTCATTGCTTCATTGACTCATTGCGTCATTCCGTCATTGAGTCATTGCGTCATTGCATCATTGCGTCATTCTGTCATCGAGTCATCGAGTCATTGCGTCATTGCGTCATTGCGTCATTGCGTCATTGAATCATTGCGTCATTGAGTCATTGCGTCATTCCGTCATTGCGTCATTGCGTCATTCCGTCATTGAGTCATTGAGTCATTGCGTCATTGCGTCATTCCGTCATTCCGTCATTGCGTCATTGAGTCATTGCGTCATTCCGTCATTGAGTCATTGAGTCATTGCGTCATTGCGTCATTCCGTCATTCCGTCATTGAGTCATTGAGTCATTGCGTCATTCTTTCATTCCGTCATTGAGTCATTGCGTCATTGAGTCATTGCGTCATTCCGTCATTGAGTCATTGAGTCATTGCGTCATTCCGTCATTCCGTCATTGAGTCATTGAGTCATTGCGTCATTGCGTCATTGCGTCATTGAGTCATTGCGTAATTGCGTCATTGAGTCATTGCGTTATTGCATCATTGAGTCATTGAGTCATTGCGTCATTGCGTCATTCCGTCATTGAGTCATTGAGTCATTGCGTCATTGCGTCATTGCGTCATTGAGTCATTGCGTCATTGCGTCATTGAGTCATTGCGTCATTGCGTCATTGCGACATTGCGTCATTGCGTCAAAGAGTCATTGAGTCATTGCGTCATTGAGTCATTGCGTCTTTGAGTCTTTGAGTCATTGCGTCATTGCGTCATTGCGTCATTGCGTCATTGAGTCATTGCGTCATTGAGTCATTGAGTCATTGCGTCATTGAGTCATTGCGTCATTGCGTCAGTGAGTCATTGCGTCATTGCGTCATTCGGTCATTGCGTAATTGCGTCATTGAGTCATTGCGTCATTGCGTCATTGCGTCATTGAGTCATTGCGTCATTGAGTCATTGAGTCATTGCGTC
Source organism: Squalus acanthias (assembly GCA_030390025.1). Taxonomy (NCBI): domain Eukaryota; kingdom Metazoa; phylum Chordata; class Chondrichthyes; order Squaliformes; family Squalidae; genus Squalus; species Squalus acanthias. Next base: position 112,128 of record JASTWF010000925.1, read on the forward strand.
ATTGCGTCATTGCGTCATTGCGTCATTGCGTCATTGCGTCATTGCGTCAGTGAGTCATTGCGTCATTGCGTCATTCGGTCATTGCGTAATTGAGTCATTGAGTCATTGCGTCATTGCGTCATTCCGTCATTGAGTCATTGCGTCATTGCGTAATTGCGTCATTGTGGCATTGCGTCATACCGTCATTGAGTCATTGCTTCATTGCGTCATTGAGTCATTGCGTCATTGAGTCATTGAGTCATTGCATCATTGTGTCATTGCGTCATTGCGTCAGTGAGTCATTGCGTCATTGCGTCATTGCGTCATTGCGTCATTGCGTCATTGCGTCATTGCGTCATTGAGTCATTGCGTCATTGCGTCATTGCGTCATTGAGTCATTGAGTCATTGCGTCATTGCGTCATTGCGTCATTGCGTCATTGAGTCATTGCGTCATTGCGTCATTGCGTCATTGCGTCATTGAGTCATTGCGTCATTGCGTCATTGAGTCATTGAGTCATTGCGTCATTGCGTAATTGCGTCATTGTGGCATTGCGTCATACCGTCATTGAGTCATTGCTTCATTGCGTCATTGAGTCATTGCGTCATTGCGTCATTGCGTCATTGCGTCATTGCGTCATTGAGTCATTGCGTCATTGCGTCATTGCGTCATTGCGTCATTGCGTCATTGAGTCATTGCGTCATTGAGTCATTGCGTCATTGCGTCATTGAGTCATTGCGTCATTGCGTCATTGAGTCATTCCGTCATTGAGTCATTGCGTCATTGCGTCATTGCGTCATTGAGTCATTGCGTCATTGCGTCATTGAGTCATTCCGTCATTGAGTCATTGCGTCATTGCGTCATTGCGTCATTGAGTCATTGCGTCATTCCGTCATTGAGTCATTGCGTCATTGAGTCATTGAGTCATTGAGTCATTGCGTCATTGAGTCATTGCGTCATTGCGTCAGTGAGTCATTGCGTCATTGCGTCATTCGGTCATTGCGTCATTCCGTCATTGAGTCATTGAGTCATTGCGTCATTCCGTCATTGAGTCATTGCGTCATTGCATCATTGAGTCATTGCGTCATTCCGTCATTGAGTCATTGAGTCATTGCGTCATTCCGTCATTACGTCATTGAGTAATTGAGTCATTGCGTCATTGCGTCATTGCGTCATTGAGTCATTGCGTAATTGCGTCATTGAGTCATTGCGTCATTGAGTCATTGAGTCATTGAGTCATTGCGTCATTGCGTCATTCCGTCATTGAGTCATTGAGTCATTGCGTCATTGCGTCATTGCGTCATTGAGTCATTGCGTCATTGCGTCATTGATTCATTGAGTCATTCCGTCATTCCGTCATTGAGTCATTGCGTCATTGAGTCATTGCGTCATTGCGTCATTGAGTCATTGCGTCATTGAGTCATTGAGTCATTGCGTCATTGCGTCATTGAGTCATTGAGTCATTCCGTCATTCCGTCATTGAGTCATTGCGTCATTGAGTCATTGCGTCATTGAGTCATTGAGTCATTGCGTCATTGCGTCATTCCGTCATTGAGTCATTGCGTCATTGAGTCATTGCGTCATTCCGTCATTGCGTCATTCCGTCATTGAGTCTTTGAGTCATTGCGTCATTGAGTCATTGCGTCATTGCGTCATTGAGTCATTGAGTCATTGAGTCATTGCGTCATTGCGTCATTGCGTCATTGCGTCATCGAGTCATCGCGTAATTGCGTCATTGAGTCATTGCGTCATTGCGTCATTGAGTCATTGAGTCATTGCGTCATTCCGTCATTCCGTCATTGAGTCATTGCGTCATTGCGTCATTGCGTCATTGAGTCATTGCGTCATTGCGTCATTGAGTCATTGAGTCATTGCGTCATTGCGTCATTGAGTCATTGCGTCATTCCGTCATTCCGTCATTGAGTCATTGCGTCATTGAGTCATTGCGTCATTGCGTCATTGAGTCATTGCGTCATTGCATCATTGCATCATTGAGTCATTGAGTCATTGCGTCATTGCGTCATTGAGTCATTGAGTCATTGCGTCATTGCGTCATTGCGTCATTGCGTCATTGCGTCATTGAGTCATTGAGTCATTGCGTCATTGAGTCATTGCGTCATTGCGTCATTGAGTCATTGCGTCATTGCGTCATTCGGTCATTGCGTCATTGCGTCATTGAGTCATTGCGTCATTGCGTCATTGCGTCATTGAGTCATTGCGTCATTGAGTCATTGCGTCATTGCGTCATTGCGTCATTGCGTCATTGAGTCATTGCGTCATTGCGTCATTGCGTCATTGAGTCATTGCGTCATTCCGTCATTCCGTCATTGAGTCATTGCGTCATTGCGTCATTGCGTCATTGAGTCATTGCGTCATTGAGTCATTGAGTCATTGCGTCATTGCGTCATTGCGTCATTGCGTCATTGAGTCATTGCGTCATTGCGTCATTGCGTCATTGCGTCATTGAGTCATTGCGTCATTGAGTCATTGCGTCATTGCGTCATTGAGTCATTGCGTCATTGAGTCATTGCGTCATTGCGTCATTGCGTCATTGCGTCATTGCGTCATTCCGTCATTGAGTCATTGCGTCATTGCGTCATTGCTTCATTGACTCATTGCGTCATTCCGTCATTGAGTCATTGCGTCATTGCATCATTGCGTCATTCCGTCATCGAGTCATCGAGTCATTGCGTCATTGCGTCATTGCGTCATTGCGTCATTGAATCATTGCGTCATTGAGTCATTGCGTCATTCCGTCATTGCGTCATTGCGTCATTCCGTCATTGAGTCATTGAGTCATTGCGTCATTGCGTCATTCCGTCATTCCGTCATTGCGTCATTGAGTCATTGCGTCATTCCGTCATTGAGTCATTGAGTCATTGCGTCATTGCGTCATTCCGTCATTCCGTCATTGAGTCATTGAGTCATTGCGTCATTCTTTCATTCCGTCATTGAGTCTTTGCGTCATTGAGTCATTGCGTCATTCCGTCATTGAGTCATTGAGTCATTGCGTCATTCCGTCATTCCGTCATTGAGTCATTGAGTCATTGCGTCATTGCGTCATTGCGTCATTGAGTCATTGCGTAATTGCATCATTGAGTCATTGCGTCATTGCATCATTGAGTCATTGAGTCATTGCGTCATTGCGTCATTCCGTCATTGAGTCATTGAGTCATTGCGTCATTGCGTCATTGCGTCATTGAGTCATTGCGTCATTGCGTCATTGAGTCATTGCGTCATTGCGTCATTGCGACATTGCGTCATTGCGTCAAAGAGTCATTGAGTCATTGCGTCATTGAGTCATTGCGTCTTTGAGTCTTTGAGTCATTGCGTCATTGCGTCATTGCGCCATTGCGTCATTGAGTCATTGCGTCATTGAGTCATTGAGTCATTGAGTCATTGCGTCATTGAGTCATTGCGTCATTGCGTCAGTGAGTCATTGCGTCATTGCGTCATTCGGTCATTGCGTAATTGCGTCATTGAGTCATTGCGTCATTGCGTCATTGCTTCATTGAGTCATTGCGTCATTGAGTCATTGAGTCATTGAGTCATTGCGTCATTGCGTCATTGCGTCATTGCGTCATTGAGTCATTGCGTCATTGCGTCATTGCGTCATTGCGTCATTGAGTCATTGCGTAATTGCGTCATTGAGTCATTGCGTCATTGCATCATTGAGTCATTGAGTCATTGCGTCATTGCGTCATTCCGTCATTGAGTCATTGAGTCATTGCGTCATTGCGTCATTGCGTCATTGAGTCATTGCGTCATTGAGTCATTGAGTCATTGCGTCATTGCGTCATTCCGTCATTGAGTCATTGCGTCATTGCGTAATTGCGTCATTGTGGCATTGCGTCATACCGTCATTGAGTCATTGCTTCATTGCGTCATTGAGTCATTGCGTCATTGAGTCATTGAGTCATTGCGTCATTGTGTCATTGCGTCATTGCATCAGTGAGTCATTGCGTCATTGCGTCATTGCGTCATTGAGTCATTGAGTCATTGCGTCATTGCGTCATTGCGTCATTGCGTCATTGAGTCATTGCGTCATTGAGTCATTGAGTCATTGCGTCATTGCGTCATTGCGTCATTGAGTCATTGCGTCATTGCGTCATTGCGTCATTGCGTCATTGCGTCATTGAGTCATTGCGTCATTGCGTCATTGAGTCATTGAGTCATTGCGTCATTGCGTAATTGCGTCATTGTGGCATTGCGTCATACCGTCATTGAGTCATTGCTTCATTGCGTCATTGAGTCATTGCGTCATTGCGTCATTGCGTCATTGCGTCATTGCGTCATTGAGTCATTGCGTCATTGCGTCATTGCGTCATTGCGTCATTGCGTCATTGAGTCATTGCGTCATTGCGTCATTGAGTCATTGCGTCATTGCGTCATTGAGTCATTGCGTCATTGCGTCATTGAGTCATTCCGTCATTGAGTCATTGCGTCATTGAGTCATTGCGTCATTGAGTCATTGCGTCATTGCGTCATTGAGTCATTCCGTCATTGAGTCATTGCGTCATTGCGTCATTGCGTCATTGAGTCATTGCGTCATTCCGTCATTGAGTCATTGCGTCATTGCGTCATTGAGTCATTGAGTCATTGCGTCATTGCGTCATTGCGTCATTGCGTCATTGCGTCATTGAGTCATTGAGTCATTGCGTCATTGCGTCATTGTGTCATTGCGTCATTCCGTCATTGAGTCATTGAGTCATTGCGTCATTCCGTCATTGCGTCATTGCGTCATTCCGTCATTGAGTCATTGAGTCAATGAGTCATTGCGTCATTGCGTCATTGCGTCATTCCGTCATTGCGTCATTGCGTCATTGAGTCATTGCGTCATTCCGTCATTGAGTCATTGCGTCATTGAGTCATTGAGTCATTGCGTCAAACCGTCATTGAGTCATTCCGTCATTGAGTCATTGCGTCATTCCGTCATTGAGTCATTGAGTCATTGCGTCATTGCGTCATTGCGTCATTGCGTCATTCCGTCATTGCGTCATTGAGTCATTGAGTCATTGCGTCATTGCGTCATTGCGTCATTGCGTCATTGAGTCATTGCGTCATTGAGTCATTGAGTCATTGCGTCATTGAGTCATTGCGTCATTCCGTCATTGCGTCATTGCGTCATTGAGTCATTGCGTCATTGAGTCATTGCGTCATTGAGTCATTGCGTCATTCCGTCATTGAGTCATTGCGTCATTGAGTCATTGCGTCATTGAGTCATTGCGTCATTGCGTCATTGCGTCATTGAGTCATTGCGTCATTCCGTCATTGAGTCATTCCGTCATTGAGTCATTGCGTCATTCCGTCATTCCGTCATTGAGTCATTGCGTCATTGAGTCATTGCGTCATTCCGTCATTGCGTCATTGCGTCATTCCGTCATTGAGTCATTGAGTCATTGCGTCATTCCGTCATTCCGTCATTGCGTCATTGAGTCATTGCGTCATTCCGTCATTCCGTCATTGAGTCATTGAGTCATTGCGTCATTCCGTCATTCCGTCATTGAGTCATTGCGTCATTGCGTCATTCCGTCATTCCTTCATTGCGTCATTGAGTCATTGCGTCATTCCGTCATTGAGTCATTGCGTCATTGAGTCATTGCGTCATTGCGTCATTCCGTCATTGAGTCATTGAGTCATTGAGTCATTGCGTCATTGAGTCATTGAGTCATTGCGTCATTGCGTCATTCCGTCATTCCGTCATTGCGTCATTGAGTCATTGCGTCATTCCGTCATTGAGTCATTGAGTCATTGCGTCATTGCGTCATTCCGTCATTCCGTCATTGAGTCATTGAGTCATTGCGTCATTCTTTCATTCCGTCATTGAGTCTTTGCGTCATTGAGTCATTGCGTCATTCCGTCATTGAGTCATTGAGTCATTGCGTCATTCCGTCATTCCGTCATTGAGTCATTGAGTCATTGCGTCATTGCGTCATTGCGTCATTGAGTCATTGCGTAATTGCATCATTGAGTCATTGCGTCATTGCATCATTGAGTCATTGAGTCATTGCGTCATTGCGTCATTCCGTCATTGAGTCATTGAGTCATTGCGTCATTGCGTCATTGCGTCATTGAGTCATTGCGTCATTGCGTCATTGAGTCATTGCGTCATTGCGTCATTGCGACATTGCGTCATTGCGTCAAAGAGTCATTGAGTCATTGCGTCATTGAGTCATTGCGTCTTTGAGTCTTTGAGTCATTGCGTCATTGCGTCATTGCGCCATTGCGTCATTGAGTCATTGCGTCATTGAGTCATTGAGTCATTGAGTCATTGCGTCATTGAGTCATTGCGTCATTGCGTCAGTGAGTCATTGCGTCATTGCGTCATTCGGTCATTGCGTAATTGCGTCATTGAGTCATTGCGTCATTGCGTCATTGCTTCTTTGAGTCATTGCGTCATTGAGTCATTGAGTCATTGCGTCATTGCGTCATTGCGTCATTGCGTCATTGCATCATTGAGTCATTGCGTCATTGCGTCATTGCGTCATTGCGTCATTGAGTCATTGCGTAATTGCGTCATTGAGTCATTGCGTCATTGCATCATTGAGTCATTGAGTCATTGCGTCATTGCGTCATTCCGTCATTGAGTCATTGAGTCATTGCGTCATTGCGTCATTGCGTCATTGAGTCATTGCGTCATTGAGTCATTGAGTCATTGCGTCATTGCGTCATTCCGTCATTGAGTCATTGCGTCATTGCGTAATTGCGTCATTGTGGCATTGCGTCATACCGTCATTGAGTCATTGCTTCATTGCGTCATTGAGTCATTGCGTCATTGAGTCATTGAGTCATTGCGTCATTGTGTCATTGCGTCATTGCATCAGTGAGTCATTGCGTCATTGCGTCATTGCGTCATTGAGTCATTGAGTCATTGCGTCATTGCGTCATTGCGTCATTGCGTCATTGAGTCATTGCGTCATTGAGTCATTGAGTCATTGCGTCATTGCGTCATTGCGTCATTGAGTCATTGCGTCATTGCGTCATTGCGTCATTGCGTCATTGAGTCATTGCGTCATTGCGTCATTGAGTCATTGAGTCATTGCGTCATTGCGTAATTGCGTCATTGTGGCATTGCGTCATACCGTCATTGAGTCATTGCTTCATTGCGTCATTGAGTCATTGCGTCATTGCGTCATTGCGTCATTGCGTCATTGCGTCATTGAGTCATTGCGTCATTGCGTCATTGCGTCATTGCGTCATTGCGTCATTGAGTCATTGCGTCATTGCGTCATTGAGTCATTGCGTCATTGCGTCATTGAGTCATTGCGTCATTGCGTCATTGAGTCATTCCGTCATTGAGTCATTGCGTCATTGAGTCATTGCGTCATTGAGTCATTGCGTCATTGCGTCATTGAGTCATTCCGTCATTGAGTCATTGCGTCATTGCGTCATTGCGTCATTGAGTCATTGCGTCATTCCGTCATTGAGTCATTGCGTCATTGCGTCATTGCGTCATTGAGTCATTGAGTCATTGCGTCATTGCGTCATTGCGTCATTGCGTCATTGCGTCATTGAGTCATTGAGTCATTGCGTCATTGCGTCATTGTGTCATTGCGTCATTCCGTCATTGAGTCATTGAGTCATTGCGTCATTCCGTCATTGCGTCATTGCGTCATTCCGTCATTGAGTCATTGAGTCAATGAGTCATTGCGTCATTGCGTCATTGCGTCATTCCGTCATTGCGTCATTGCGTCATTGAGTCATTGCGTCATTCCGTCATTGAGTCATTGCGTCATTGAGTCATTGAGTCATTGCGTCAAACCGTCATTGAGTCATTCCGTCATTGAGTCATTGCGTCATTCCGTCATTGAGTCATTGAGTCATTGCGTCATTGCGTCATTGCGTCATTGCGTCATTGCGTCATTCCGTCATTGCGTCATTGAGTCATTGAGTCATTGCGTCATTGCGTCATTGCGTCATTGCGTCATTGAGTCATTGCGTCATTGAGTCATTGAGTCATTGCGTCATTGAGTCATTGCGTCATTCCGTCATTGCGTCATTGCGTCATTGAGTCATTGCGTCATTGAGTCATTGCGTCATTGAGTCATTGCGTCATTCCGTCATTGAGTCATTGCGTCATTGAGTCATTGCGTCATTGAGTCATTGCGTCATTGCGTCATTGCGTCATTGAGTCATTGCGTCATTCCGTCATTGAGTCATTCCGTCATTGAGTCATTGCGTCATTCCGTCATTCCGTCATTGAGTCATTGCGTCATTGAGTCATTGCGTCATTCCGTCATTGCGTCATTGCGTCATTCCGTCATTGAGTCATTGAGTCATTGCGTCATTCCGTCATTCCGTCATTGCGTCATTGAGTCATTGCGTCATTCCGTCATTCCGTCATTGAGTCATTGAGTCATTGCGTCATTCCGTCATTCCGTCATTGAGTCATTGCGTCATTGCGTCATTCCGTCATTCCTTCATTGCGTCATTGAGTCATTGCGTCATTCCGTCATTGAGTCATTGCGTCATTGAGTCATTGCGTCATTGCGTCATTCCGTCATTGAGTCATTGAGTCATTGAGTCATTGCGTCATTGAGTCATTGAGTCATTGCGTCATTGAGTCATTGAGTCATTGCGTCATTGAGTCATTGCGTAATTGCGTCATTGAGTCATTGCGTCATTGCGTCATTGAGTCATTGAGTCATTGCGTCATTCCGTCATTCCGTCATTGAGTCATTGAGTCATTGCGTCATTGCGTCATTGCGTCATTCCGTCATTGAGTCATTGCGTCATTCCATCATTCCGTCATTGAGTCATTGCGTCATTGAGTCATTGCGTCATTGCGTCATTGAGTCATTGCGTCATTGCGTCATTGAGTCATTGAGTCATTGCGTCATTGCGTCATTGAGTCATTGAGTCATTGCGTCATTGCGCCATTGAGTCATTGCGTCATTGCGTCATTGCGACATTGCGTCAAAGAGTCATTGCGTCATTGAGTCATTGCGTCTTTGAGTCTTTGAGTCATTGCGTCATTGCGTCATTGCGTCATTGCGTCATTGCGTCATTGAGTCATTGAGTCATTGCGTCATTGAGTCATTGCGTCATTGCGTCATTGGGTCATTGCGTCATTGCGTCATTCGGTCAATGCGTCATTGTGTCATTGCTTCATTGAGTCATTGCGTCATTGCGTCATTGAGTCATTGCGTCATTGCGTCATTGCGTCATTGCGTCATTGCGTCATTGCGTCATTGAGTCATTGAGTCATTGCGTCATTGCGTCATTGCTTCATTGCGTCATTGCGTCATTGAGTCATTGCGTCATTGCGTCATAGCGTCATTGCGTCATTGAGTCATTGCGTCATTGAGTCATTGAGTCATTGCGTCATTACGTCATTGCGTCATTGCGTCATTGCGTCATTGCGTCATTGCGTCATTGCGTCATTGCGTCATTGAGTCATTCCGTCATTTTGTCATTGAGTCATTGCGTCATTGCGTCATTCCGTCATTGAGTCATTGCGTCATTGCGTCATTGAGTCATTGCGTCATTCCGTCATTGAGTCATTGAGTCATTGCGTCATTGCGTCATTCCGTCATTGCGTCATTGCGTCATTGCTTCATTGCGTCATTGAGTCATTGCGTCATTGCGTCATTGCGTCATTGCGTCATTCCGTCATTGTGTCATTGAGTCATTGAGTCATTGCGTCATTGCGTCATTGCGTCATTGAGTCATTGAGTCATTGCGTCATTGAGTCATTGCGTCATTCAGTCATTGAGTCATTGCGTCATTGAGTCATTGCGTCATTCCGTCATTGCGTCATTGCGTCATTGAGTCATTGCGTCATTGCGTCATTGAGTCATTGCGTCATTGAGTCATTGCGTCATTGCGTCATTGCGTCATTGAGTCATTGCGTCATTGAGTCATTGCGTCATTGAGTCATTGCGTCATTGCGTCATTGCGTCATTGAGTCATTGCGTCATTCCGTCATTGAGTCATTCCGTCATTGAGTCATTGCGTCATTCCGTCATTCCGTCATTGAGTCATTGTGTCATTGAGTCATTGCGTCATTCCGTCATTGCGTCATTGCGTCATTCCGTCATTGAGTCATTGAGTCATTGCGTCATTCCTTCATTCCGTCATTGCGTCATTGAGTCATTGTGTCATTCCGTCATTCCGTCATTGAGTCATTGAGTCATTGCGTCATTCCGTCATTCCGTCATTGAGTCATTGCGTCATTGAGTCATTGCGTCATTGCGTCATTGAGTCATTGCTTCATTGCGTCATTCCGTCATTGAGTCATTGCGTCATTGCGTCATTGCGTCATTCCGTCATTGAGTCATTGAGTCATTGTGTCATTGCGTCATTGTGTCATTGAGTCATTGCGTCATTGAGTCATTGCGTCATTGCGTCATTGCGTCATTGCGTCATTCCGTGATTGAGTCATTGAGTCATTGCGTCATTGCGTCATTCCGTCATTCCGTCATTGCGTCATTGAGTCATTGCGTCATTCCGTCATTGAGTCATTGAGTCATTGCGTCATTGCGTCATTGCGTCATTCCGTCATTGAGTCATTGAGTCATTGCGTCATTCCGTCATTCCGTCATTGAGTCATTGCGTCATTGCGTCATTGAGTCATTGCGTCATTCCGTCATTGAATCATTGAGTCATTGCGTCATTGCGTCATTCCGTCATTGAGTCATTGAGTCATTGCGTCATTGCGTCATTGCGTCATTGAGTCATTGCGTAATTGCGTCATTGAGTCATTGCGTCATTGCGTCATTGCGTCATTGCGTCATTGCGTCATTGCGTCATTGAGTCATTGAGTCATTACGTCATTGCGTCATTGCGTCATTGCGTCATTGCATCATTGCGTCATTGAGTCATTGCGTAATTGCGTCATTGAGTCATTGCGTCATTGCGTCATTGAGTCATTGCGTCATTGCGTCATTGCGTCATTCCGTCATTGAGTCATTGAGTCATTGCGTCATTCCGTCATTCCGTCATTGAGTCATTGCGTCATTGCGTCATTGAGTCATTGCGTCATTCCGTCATTGAATCATTGAGTCATTGCGTCATTGCGTCATTCCGTCATTGAGTCATTGAGTCATTGCGTCATTGCGTCATTGCGTCATTGAGTCATTGCGTAATTGCGTCATTGAGTCATTGCGTCATTGCGTCATTGCGTCATTGCGTCATTGCGTCATTGCGTCATTGAGTCATTGAGTCATTACGTCATTGCGTCATTGCGTCATTGCGTCATTGCGTCATTGCGTCATTGAGTCATTGCGTAATTGCGTCATTGAGTCATTGCGTCATTGCGTCATTGAGTCATTGAGTCATTGCGTCATTCCGTCATTCCGTCATTGAGTCATTGAGTCATTGCGTCATTGCGTCATTGAGTCATTGAGTCATTGCGTCATTCCGTCATTGAGTCATTGCGTCATTCCGTCATTCCGTCATTGAGTCATTGCTTCATTGAGTCATTGCGTCATTGCGTCATTGAGTCATTGCGTCATTGCGTCATTGAGTCATTGAGTCATTGCGTCATTGCGTCATTGAGTCATTGAGTCATTGCGTCATTGCGTCATTGAGTCATTGAGTCATTGCGTCATTGCGACATTGCGTCAAAGAGTCATTGAGTTATTGCGTCATTGAGTCATTGCGTCTTTGAGTCTTTGAGTCATTGCGTCATTGCGTCATTGCGTCATTGCGTCATTGAGTCATTGAGTCATTGCGTCATTGAGTCATTGCGTCATTGCGTCATTGGGTCATTGCGTCATTGCGTCATTCGGTCAATGCGTCATTGCGTCATTGCGTCATTGAGTCATTGCGTCATTGCGTCATTGAGTCATTGCGTCATTGAGTCATTGAGTCATTGCGTCATTGCGTCATTGCGTCATTGCGTCATTGCGTCATTGCGTCATTGAGTCATTGCGTCATTGAGTCATTGAGTCATTGAGTCATTGCGTCATTGCGTCATTGCTTCATTGTGTCATTGCGTCATTGCGTCATTGAGTCATTGCGTCATTGCGTCATTGCGTCATTGCGTCATTGAGTCATTGCGTCATTGAGTCATTGCGTCATTGCGTCATTGCGTCATTGCGTCATTGAGTCATTGCGTCATTGCGTCATTGAGTCATTGCGTCATTGCGTCATTGAGTCATTGCGTCATTGCGTCATTGCGTCATTGCGTCATTGCTTCATTGCGTCATTGAGTCATTCCGTCATTCCGTCATTGAGTCATTGCGTCATTGCGTCATTCCGTCATTGAGTCATTGCGTCATTGCGTCAATGCGTCATTGCGTCATTCCGTCATTGAGTCATTGAGTCATTGCGTCATTCCGTCATTCCGTCATTGCGTCATTGCGTCATTGCTTCATTGCGTCATTGAGTCATTGCGTCATTGAGTCATTGCGTCATTGCGTCATTGCGTCATTGCGTCATTGCGTCATTGAGTCATTGAGTCATTGCGTCATTGCGTCATTGCGTCATTGAGTCATTGAGTCATTGCGTCATTGAGTCATTGCGTCATTGCGTCATTGCGTCATTGCGTCATTGCGTCATTCCGTCATTGAGTCATTGAGTCATTGCGTCATTCCGTCACTCCGTCACTGCGTCATTGAGTCATTGCGTCGTTCCGTCGTTGAGTCGTTGAGTCGTTGCGTCGTTGCGTCGTTGCGTCGTTGCGTCGTTCCGTCGTTGCGTCGTTGCGTCGTTGAGTCGTTGCGTCGTTGCGTCGTTGCGTCGTTCCGTCATTCCGTCATTCCGTCATTGCGTCATTGCGTCATTGCGTCATTGCGTCATTGAGTCATTGCGTCATTGAGTCATTGCGTCATTGCGTCATTGAGTCATTGCGTCATTGCGTCATTGCGTCATTGCGTCATTGCGTCATTGAGTCATTGAGTCATTGAGTCATTCCGTCATTCCGTCATTGAGTCATTGAGTCATTCCGTCATTCCGTCATTGCGTCATTGCGTCATTGCGTCATTCCGTCATTCCGTCATTGCGTCATTGCGTCATTGCGTCATTGCGTCATTCCGTCATTGAGTCATTGAGTCATTCCGTCATTCCGTCATTGCGTCATTGCGTCATTCAGTCATTCAGTCATTGCGTCATTGTGTCATTGCATCATTGCGTCATTGCGTCATTGAGTCATTGCGTCATTGAGTCATTGCGTCATTCCGTCATTGAGTCATTGCGTCATTCCGTCATTCCGTCATTGAGTCATTGAGTCATTCCGTCACTCCATCATTGAGTCATTGCGTCATTGCTTCATTGCGTCATTGAGTCATTGCGTCATTGAGTCATTGCGTCATTGCGTCATTGAGTCATTGAGTCATTGAGTCATTGCGTCATTGCGTCATTGAGTCATTGCGTCATTGCGTCATTCCGTCATTGAGTCATTGCGTCATTCCGTCATTCCGTCATTGCGTCATTCCGTCACTGAGTCATTGAGTCATTGCGTCATTCCGTCATTGCGTCATTGAGTCATTGCGTCATTGCGTCATTGAGTCATTGCGTCATTGAGTCATTCCGTCATTGAGTCATTGAGTCATTGCGTCATTGAGTCATTGCGTCATTGCGTCATTGCGTCATTGCGTCATTGCGACATTGCGTCATTACGTCATTGAGTCATTGCGTCATTCCGTCATTCTGTCATTGAGTCATTGATTCATTCCGTCATTCCATCATTGAGTCATTGCGTCATTGCTTCATTGCGTCATTGAGTCATTGCGTCATTGAGTCATTGCGTCATTGCGTCATTGAGTCATTGAGTCATTGAGTCATTGCGTCATTGCCTCATTGAGTCATTGCGTCATTGCGTCATTCCGTCATTGAGTCATTGCGTCATTCCGTCATTCCGTCATTGCGTCATTCCGTCACTGAGTCATTGAGTCATTGCGTCATTCCGTCATTGCGTCATTGAGTCATTGCGTCATTGCGTCATTGAGTCATTGCGTCATTGAGTCATTCCGTCATTGAGTCATTGAGTCATTGCGTCATTGAGTCATTGCGTCATTGCGTCATTGCGTCATTGAGTCATTGCGTCATTGCGTCATTGCGTCATTACGTCATTGAGTCATTGCGTCATTGAGTCATTGCGTCATTGCGTCATTGCGTCATTGAGTCATTGAGTCATTGCGTCATTGCGTCATTGCGTCATTGCGTCATTGCGTCATTGCGTCATTGAGTCATTGCGTCATTGCGTCATTCCGTCATTGAGTCATTCCGTCATTGAGTCATTGCGTCATTGCGTCATTGCGTCATTGCGTCATTGAGACATTGCGTCATTCCGTCATTGCGTCATTGCGTCATTGAGTCATTGCGTCATTGCGTCATTGAGTCATTGCGTCATTGAGTCATTGCGTCATTCCGTCATTGCGTCATTGCGTCATTGAGTCATTGCGTCATTGCGTCATTGAGTCATTGCGTCATTGAGTCATTGCGTCATTGCGTCATTCCGTCATTGAGTCATTGCGTCATTGAGTCATTGCGTCATTGAGTCATTGCGTCATTGCGTCATTGCGTCATTGAGTCATTGCGTCATTCCGTCATTGAGTCATTCCGTCATTGATTCATTGCGTCATTCCGTCATTCCGTCATTGAGTCATTGCGTCATTGAGTCATTGCGTTATTCCGTCATTGCGTCATTGCGTCATTCCGTCATTGAGTCATTGAGTCATTGCGTCATTGAGTCATTGCGTCATTCCGTCATTCCGTCATTGAGTCATTGAGTCATTGCGTCATTCCGTCATTCCGTCATTGAGTCATTGCGTCATTGAGTCATTGCGTCATTGCGTCATTGAGTCATTGCTTCATTGCGTCATTCCGTCATTGAGTCATTGCGTCATTGCGTCATTGCGTCATTCCGTCATTGAGTCATTGAATCATTGCGTCATTGCGTCATTCCGTCATTGCGTCATTGCGTCATTGCTTCATTGCGTCATTGAGTCATTGCGTCATTGCGTCATTGCGTCATTGCGTCATTCCGTCATTGTGTCATTGAGTCATTGAGTCATTGCGTCATTGCGTCATTGCGTCATTGAGTCATTGAGTCATTGCGTCATTGAGTCATTGCGTCATTGAGTCATTGAGTCATTGCGTCATTGAGTCATTGCGTCATTCCGTCATTGCGTCATTGCGTCATTGAGTCATTGCGTCATTGCGTCATTGAGTCATTGCGTCATTGAGTCATTGCGTCATTGCGTCATTCCGTCATTGAGTCATTGCGTCATTGAGTCATTGCGTCATTGAGTCATTGCGTCATTGCGTCATTGCGTCATTGAGTCATTGCGTCATTCCGTCATTGAGTCATTCCGTCATTGAGTCATTGCGTCATTCCGTCATTCCGTCATTGAGTCATTGTGTCATTGAGTCATTGCGTCATTCCGTCATTGCGTCATTGCGTCATTCCGTCATTGAGTCATTGAGTCATTGCGTCATTCCGTCATTCCGTCATTGCGTCATTGAGTCATTGTGTCATTCCGTCATTCCGTCATTGAGTCATTGAGTCATTGCGTCATTCCGTCATTCCGTCATTGAGTCATTGCGTCATTGAGTCATTGCGTCATTGCGTCATTGAGTCATTGCTTCATTGCGTCATTCCGTCATTGAGTCATTGCGTCATTGCGTCATTGCGTCATTCCGTCATTGAGTCATTGAGTCATTGTGTCATTGCGTCATTGCGTCATTGTGTCATTGAGTCATTGCGTCATTGAGTCATTGCGTCATTGCGTCATTGCGTCATTCCGTGATTGAGTCATTGAGTCATTGCGTCATTGCGTCATTCCGTCATTGCGTCATTGAGTCATTGCGTCATTCCGTCATTGAGTCATTGAGTCATTGCGTCATTGCGTCATTGCGTCATTCCGTCATTGAGTCATTGAGTCATTGCGTCATTCCGTCATTCCGTCATTGAGTCATTGCGTCATTGCGTCATTGAGTCATTGCGTCATTCCGTCATTGAATCATTGAGTCATTGCGTCATTGCGTCATTCCGTCATTGAGTCATTGAGTCATTGCGTCATTGCGTCATTGCGTCATTGAGTCATTGCGTAATTGCGTCATTGAGTCATTGCGTCATTGCGTCATTGCGTCATTGCGTCATTGCGTCATTGAGTCATTGCGTCATTGAGTCATTGAGTCATTACGTCATTGCGTCATTGCGTCATTGCGTCATTGCATCATTGCGTCATTGAGTCATTGCGTAATTGCGTCATTGAGTCATTGCGTCATTGCGTCATTGAGTCATTGCGTCATTGCGTCATTGCGTCATTCCGTCATTGAGTCATTGAGTCATTGCGTCATTCCGTCATTCCGTCATTGAGTCATTGCGTCATTGCGTCATTGAGTCATTGAGTCATTACGTCATTGCGTCATTGCGTCATTGCGTCATTGCATCATTGCGTCATTGAGTCATTGCGTAATTGCGTCATTGAGTCATTGCGTCATTGCGTCATTGAGTCATTGAGTCATTGCGTCATTCCGTCATTCCGTCATTGAGTCATTGAGTCATTGCGTCATTGCGTCATTGAGTCATTGAGTCATTGCGTCATTCCGTCATTGAGTCATTGCGTCATTCCGTCATTCCGTCATTGAGTCATTGCGTCATTGAGTCATTGCGTCATTGCGTCATTGAGTCATTGCGTCATTGCGTCATTGAGTCATTGAGTCATTGCGTCATTGCGTCATTGAGTCATTGAGTCATTGCGTCATTGCGTCATTGAGTCATTGATTCATTGCGTCATTGCGACATTGCGTCAAAGAGTCATTGAGTTATTGCGTCATTGAGTCATTGCGTCTTTGAGTCTTTGAGTCATTGCGTCATTGCGTCATTGCGTCATTGCGTCATTGCGTCATTGAGTCATTGAGTCATTGCGTCATTGAGTCATTGCGTCATTGCGTCATTGGGTCATTGCGTCATTGCGTCATTCGGTCAATGCGTCATTGCGTCATTGCGTCATTGAGTCATTGCGTCATTGCGTCATTGCGTCATTGAGTCATTGCGTCATTGAGTCATTGAGTCATTGCGTCATTGCGTCATTGCGTCATTGCGTCATTGCGTCATTGAGTCATTGCGTCATTGAGTCATTGAGTCATTGAGTCATTGCGTCATTGCGTCATTGCTTCATTGTGTCATTGCGTCATTGCGTCATTGAGTCATTGCGTCATTGCGTCATTGCGTCATTGAGTCATTGCGTCATTGAGTCATTGCGTCATTGCGTCATTGCGTCATTGCGTCATTGAGTCATTGCGTCATTGCGTCATTGAGTCATTGCGTCATTGCGTCATTGAGTCATTGCGTCATTGAGTCATTGCGTCATTGCGTCATTGCGTCATTGCGTCATTGCTTCATTGCGTCATTGAGTCATTCCGTCATTCCGTCATTGAGTCATTGCGTCATTGCGTCATTCCGTCATTGAGTCATTGCGTCATTGCGTCATTGCGTCATTCCGTCATTGAGTCATTGAGTCATTGCGTCATTCCGTCATTCCGTCATTGCGTCATTGCGTCATTGCTTCATTGCGTCATTGAGTCATTGCGTCATTGAGTCATTGCGTCATTGCGTCATTGAGTCATTGCGTCATTGCGTCATTGCGTCATTGAGTCATTGAGTCATTGCGTCATTGCGTCATTGCGTCATTGAGTCATTGAGTCATTGAGTCATTGCGTCATTGAGTCATTGCGTCATTGCGTCATTGCGTCATTGCGTCATTGCGTCATTCCGTCATTGAGTCATTGAGTCATTGCGTCATTCCGTCACTCCGTCACTGCGTCACTGAGTCATTGCGTCATTCCGTCGTTGAGTCGTTGAGTCGTTGCGTCGTTGCGTCGTTGCGTCGTTGCGTCGTTGCGTCGTTGCGTCGTTGCGTCGTTGCGTCGTTCCGTCATTCCGTCATTCCGTCATTGCGTCATTGCGTCATTGCGTCATTGCGTCATTGAGTCATTGCGTCATTGAGTCATTGCGTCATTGCGTCATTGCGTCATTGAGTCATTGCGTCATTGCGTCATTGCGTCATTGCGTCATTGAGTCATTGAGTCATTGAGTCATTCCGTCATTGAGTCATTCCGTCATTCCGTCATTGCGTCATTGCGTCATTGCGTCATTCCGTCATTCCGTCATTGCGTCATTGCGTCATTGCGTCATTGCGTCATTCCGTCATTGAGTCATTGAGTCATTCCGTCATTCCGTCATTGCGTCATTGCGTCATTCAGTCATTCAGTCATTGCGTCATTGTGTCATTGCGTCATTGCGTCATTGCGTCATTGAGTCATTGCGTCATTGAGTCATTGCGTCATTCCGTCATTGAGTCATTGCGTCATTCCGTCATTCCGTCATTGAGTCATTGAGTCATTCCGTCACTCCATCATTGAGTCATTGCGTCATTGCTTCATTGCGTCATTGAGTCATTGCGTCATTGAGTCATTGCGTCATTGCGTCATTGAGTCATTGAGTCATTGAGTCATTGCGTCATTGCGTCATTGAGTCATTGCGTCATTGCGTCATTCCGTCATTGAGTCATTGCGTCATTCCGTCATTCCGTCATTGCGTCATTCCGTCACTGAGTCATTGAGTCATTGCGTCATTCCGTCATTGCGTCATTGAGTCATTGCGTCATTGCGTCATTGAGTCATTGCGTCATTGAGTCATTCCGTCATTGAGTCATTGAGTCATTGCGTCATTGAGTCATTGCGTCATTGCGTCATTGAGTCATTGCGTCATTGCGACATTGCGTCATTACGTCATTGAGTCATTGCGTCATTCCGTCATTCTGTCATTGAGTCATTGAGTCATTCCGTCATTCCATCATTGAGTCATTGCGTCATTGCTTCATTGCGTCATTGAGTCATTGCGTCATTGAGTCATTGCGTCATTGCGTCATTGAGTCATTGAGTCATTGAGTCATTGCGTCATTGCCGTCATTGAGTCATTGCGTCATTGCGTCATTCCGTCATTGAGTCATTGCGTCATTCCGTCATTCCGTCATTCCGTCATTCCGTCACTGAGTCATTGAGTCATTGCGTCATTCCGTCATTGCGTCATTGAGTCATTGCGTCATTGCGTCATTGAGTCATTGCGTCATTGAGTCATTCCGTCATTGAGTCATTGAGTCATTGCGTCATTGAGTCATTGCGTCATTGCGTCATTGAGTCATTGCGTCATTGCGTCATTGCGTCATTACGTCATTGAGTCATTGCGTCATTGCGTCATTGCGTCATTGCGTCATTGAGTCATTGAGTCATTGCGTCATTGCGTCATTGCGTCATTGCGTCATTGCGTCATTCCGTCATTGCGTCATTGAGTCATTGCGTCATTGCGTCATTCCGTCATTCCGTCATTGAGTCATTCCGTCATTGAGTCATTGCGTCATTGCGTCATTGCGTCATTGCGTCATTGAGACATTGCGTCATTGAGTCATTGCGTCATTGAGTCATTGCGTCATTCCGTCATTGCGTCATTGCGTCATTGAGTCATTGCGTCATTGCGTCATTGAGTCATTGCGTCATTGAGTCATTGCGTCATTGCGTCATTCCGTCATTGAGTCATTGCGTCATTGAGTCATTGCGTCATTGAGTCATTGCGTCATTGCGTCATTGCGTCATTGAGTCATTGCGTCATTCCGTCATTGAGTCATTCCGTCATTGAGTCATTGCGTCATTCCGTCATTCCGTCATTGAGTCATTGCGTCATTGAGTCATTGCGTCATTGCGTCATTGCGTCATTGCGTCATTGCGTCATTGAGTCATTGAGTCATTGCGTCATTGAGTCATTGCGTCATTGCGTCATTGCGTCATTGAGTCATTGCGTCATTGCGTCATTGCGTCATTGAGTCATTGCGTCATTGAGTCATTGCGTCATTGCGTCATTGAGTCATTGCGTCATTGCGTCATTCCGTCATTGAGTCATTGCGTCATTGCGTCATTGCGTCATTGCGTCATTGAGTCATTGAGTCATTGCGTCATTGCGTCATTGCGTCATTGAGTCATTGCGTCATTGAGTCATTGCGTCATTGCGTCATTGCGTCATTGCGTCATTGAGTCATTGAGTCATTGCGTCATTGCGTCATTCCGTCATTGAGTCATTGCGTCATTGAGTCATTGCGTCATTGCGTCATTGCGTCATTGAGTCATTGCGTCATTGCGTCATTGCGTCATTGCGTCATTCCGTCATTGAGTCATTGAGTCATTGCATCATTCCGTCATTCCGTCATTGAGTCATTGAGTCATTGCGTCATTGCGTCATTGCGTCATTGCGTCATTGAGTCATTGCGTAATTGCGTCATTGAGTCATTGAGTCATTGCGTCATTGCGTCATTCCGTCATTGAGTCATTGAGTCATTGCGTCATTGCGTCATTGCGTCATTGAGTCATTGCGTCATTGCGTCATTGAGTCATTGAGTCATTCCGTCATTCCGTCATTGAGTCATTGCGTCATTGAGTCATTGCGTCATTGCGTCATTGAGTCATTGCGTCATTGCGTCATTGAGTCATTGAGTCATTGCGTCATTGCGTCATTGAGTCATTGAGTCATTCCGTCATTCCGTCATTGAGTCATTGCGTCATTGAGTCATTGCGTCATTGAGTCATTGAGTCATTGCGTCATTGCGTCATTCCGTCATTGAGTCATTGCGTCATTGAGTCATTGCGTCATTCCATCATTGCGTCATTCCGTCATTGAGTCTTTGAGTCATTGCGTCATTGAGTCATTGCGTCATTGCGTCATTGAGTCATTGAGTCATTGAGTCATTGCGTCATTGCGTCATTGCTTCATTGCGTCATTGAGTCATTGCGTAATTGCATCATTGAGTCATTGCGTCATTGCGTCATTGAGTCATTGAGTCATTGCGTCATTGCGTCATTCCGTCATTGAGTCATTGAGTCATTGCGTCATTGCGTCATTGCGTCATTGAGTCATTGCGTCATTGCGTCATTGAGTCATTGAGTCATTGCGTCATTGCGTCATTCCGTCATTGAGTCATTGCGTCATTCCGTCATTCCGTCATTGAGTCATTGCGTCATTGAGTCATTGCGTCATTGCGTCATTGAGTCATTGCGTCATTGCGTCATTGAGTCATTGAGTCATTGCGTCATTGCGTCATTGCGTCATTGAGTCATTCCGTCATTCTGTCATTGAGTCATTGCGTCATTGAGTCATTGCGTCATTCCGTCATTCCGTCATTGAGTCATTGCGTCATTGCGTCATTGAGTCATTGAGTCATTGAGTCATTGCATCATTCCGTCATTGAGTCATTGCGTCATTGCTTCATTCCGTCATTGAGTCATTGAGTCATTCCGTCATTCCGTCATTGAGTCATTGCGTCATTGAGTCATTGCGTCATTGAGTCATTGCGTCATTCCGTCATTGAGTCATTGCGTCATTGCGTCATTGCGTCATTGAGTCATTGCGTCATTGCGTCATTGAGTCATTGAGTCATTGCGTCATTGAGTCATTGCGTCATTGCGTCATTCCGTCATTGCGTCATTGCGTCATTGCGTCATTCCGTCATTGAGTGATTGAGTCATTGAGTCATTGAGTCATTGCGTCATTCCGTCATTCCGTCATTGAGTCATTGCGTCATTGAGTCATTGCGTCATTGCGTCATTGAGTCATTGCTTCATTGCGTCATTGAGTCATTGCGTCATTGAGTCATTGAGTCATTGCGTCATTCCGTCATTGCGTCATTGCGTCATTGAGTCATTGAGTCATTGCGTCATTGAGTCATTGCGTCATTGCGTCATTGCGTCATTGCGTCATTGAGTCATTGCGTCATTGCGTCATTCCGTCATTGCATCATTGCGTCATTGCGTCATTGCGTCATTCCATCATTGAGTCATTGAGTCATTGCGTCATTCCGTCATTCCGTCATTGAGTCATTGAGTCATTGCGTCATTGAGTCATTGCTTCGTTGCGTCATTGAGTCATTGCGTCATTGCGTCATTGAGTCATTGAGTCATTGCGTCATTCCGTCATTGCGTCATTGCGTCATTGAGTCATTGCGTCATTGAGTCATTGCGTCATTGCGTCATTGCGTCATTGCGTCATTCCGTCATTCCGTCATTGAGTCATTGCATCATTGAGTCATTGCGTCATTGCGTCATTGAGTCATTGCTTCATTGCGTCATTGAGTCATTGCGTCATTGAGTCATTGAGTTATTGCGTCATTCCTTCATTGCGTCATTGCGTCATTGCGTCATTGAGTCATTGCGTCATTGAGTCATTGCGTCATTGCGTCATTGCGTCATTGAGTCATTCCGTCATTGAGTCATTGCGTCATTCCGTCATTCCGTCATTCTGTCATTGAGTCATTGAGTCATTGAGTCATTGCGTCATTGCGTCATTGCGTCATTGCGTCATTCCGTCATTCCGTCATTGAGTCATTGCGTCATTGAGTCATTGCGTCATTGCGTCATTGAGTCATTGCTTCATTGCGTCATTGAGTCATTGCGTCATTGAGTCATTGAGTCATTGCGTCATTCCGTCATTGCGTCATTGCGTCATTGCGTCATTGAGTCATTGCGTCATTGCGTCATTGCGTCATTGAGTCATTGCGTCATTGCGACATTGCGTCATTGCGTCATTGAGTCATTCCGTCATTGAGTCATTGCGTCATTCCGTCATTCCATCATTCTGTCATTGAGTCATTGAGTCATTGCGTCATTGCGTCATTGAGTCATTGCTTCATTTCATCATTGAGTCATTGCGTCATTGCATCATTGAGTCATTGAGTCATTGAGTCATTCCGTCATTGCGTCATTGCGTCATTGCGTCATTGCGTCATTGAGTCATTGAGTCATTGCGTCATTGAGTCATTGCGTCATTGCGTCATTGCGTCATTGCGTCATTGCGTCATTGAGTCATTGCGTCATTGAGTCATTGCGTCATTGCGTCATTCCGTCATTGCGTCATTGCGTCATTGCTTCATTGCGTCATTGCGTCATTGCGTCATTGCGTCATTCCGTCATTCCGTCATTGAGTCATTGAGTCATTGCGTCATTGAGTCATTGCGTCATTGAGTCATTGCGTCGTTGAGTCGTTGCGTCGTTGCGTCATTGAGTCATTGCGTCATTGCGTCATTGAGTCATTGCGTCATTGAGTCATTGCGTCATTGCGTCATTGCGTCATTCCGTCATTGCGTCATTCCGTCATTGCGTCATTGCGTCATTGCGTCATTGCGTCATTGCGTCATTGCGTCATTGAGTCATTGAGTCATTGCGTCATTGCGTCATTGCGTCATTGCGTCATTGCGTCATTCCGTCATTGCGTCATTGCGTCATTCCGTCATTGCGTCATTGCGTCATTGAGTCATTGCGTCATTGAGTAATTGAGTCATTGAGTCATTGAGTCATTGCGTCATTGCGTCATTGAGTCATTGAGTCATTGCGTCATTGCGTCATTGCGTCATTGAGTCATTGCGTCATTGCGTCATTGAGTCATTGCGTCATTGAGTCATTGCGTCATTGCGTCATTCCGTCATTGAGTCATTGCGTCATTGCGTCATTGAGTCATTGCGTCATTGAGTCATTGCGTCATTGCGTCATTGCGTCATTGAGTCATTGAGTCATTCCGTCATTGAGTCATTGAGTCATTCCGTCATTGCGTCATTCTGTCATTCTGTCATTCCGTCATTCCGTCATTGCGTCATTGCGTCATTGCGTCATTGCGTCATTCCGTCATTGAGTCATTGAGTCATTGCGTCATTGAGTCATTGCGTCATTCCGTCATTGAGTCATTGCGTCATTGCGTAATTGAGTCATTGCGTCATTCCGTCATTCCGTCATTAAGTCATTGCGTCATTGCGTCATTGCGTCATTGAGTCATTGCGTCATTGCGTCATTGAGTCATTGCGTCATTGAGTCATTGAGTCATTGAGTCATTGCGTCATTCGGTCATTCCGTCATTGCGTCATTGCGTCATTGCGTCATTGCGTCATTCCGTCATTGAGTCATTGAGTCATTGCGTCATTGAGTCATTCCGTCATTCTGTCATTGAGTCATTGCGTCATTGCGTCATTCCGTCATTGAGTCATTGCGTCATTGCGTCATTGAGTCATTGCGTCATTGAGTCATTGAGTCATTGCGTCATTCCGTCATTGAGTCATTGCGTCATTGCTTCATTCCGTCATTGAGTCAATGAGTCATTCCGTCATTCCGTCATTGAGTCATTGCGTCATTGAGTCATTGCGTCATTGAGTCATTGCGTCATTCCGTCATTGAGTCATTGCGTCATTGCGTCATTCCGTCATTGAGTCATTGCGTCATTGCGTCATTGAGTCATTGCGTCATTGAGTCATTGAGTCATTCCGTCATTGCGTCATTCCGTCATTGAGTCATTGCGTCATTGAGTCATTGCGTCATTCCGTCATTGGGACATTGCGTCATTGCGTCATTGCGTCATTGCGTCATTGAGTCATTGAGTCATTGCGTCATTCCGTCATTGCGTCATTGCGTCATTGCGTCATTCCGTCATTGAGTCATTGCGTCATTGCGTCGTTGGGTCATTGCGTCATTGAGTCATTGCGTCATTCCGTCATTGGGTCATTGCGTCATTGCGTCATTGCGTCATTGCGTCATTGAGTCATTGAGTCATTGCGTCATTTAGTCATTGCGTCATTGCGTCATTGCGTCATTGAGTCATTGCGTCATTGCGTCATTGCGTCATTGAGTCATTGAGTCATTGCGTCATTGCGTCATTCCGTCATTCCGTCATTGAGTCATTGAGTCATTGCGTCATTGCGTCATTGAGTCATTGCTTCATTGCGTCATTGCGTCATTGCGTCATTGAGTCATTGAGTCATTGAGTCATTGCGTCATTCCGTCATTGCGTCATTGCGTCATTGCGTCATTGAGTCATTGAGTCATTGCGTCATTGAATCATTGCGTCATTGAGTCATTGCGTCATTGAGTCATTGCGTCATTGAGTCATTGAGTCATTGCGTCATTGAGTCATTGAGTCATTGCGTCATTCCGTCATTGCGTCATTGCGTCATTCCGTCATTGCGTCATTCCGTCATTGAGTCATTGCATCATTCCGTCATTGCGTCATTGCGTCATTCCGTCATTGCGTCATTCCGTCATTGAGTCATTGCGTCATTCCGTCATTCCGTCATTGAGTCATTGCGTCATTGAGTCATTGTGTCATTGCGTCATTGCTTCATTGCGTCATTGAGTCATTGCGTCATTGAGTCATTGCGTCATTGAGTCATTGAGTCATTGCGTCATTGCGTCATTGCGTCATTCCGTCATTGAGTCATTGAGTCATTGCGTCATTCCGTCATTGAGTCATTGCGTCATTGAGTCATTGAGTCATTGAGTCATTGCGACATTGCGTCATTGCGTCATTGCGTCATTCCGTCATTGCGTCATTCCGTCATTGAGTCATTGCGTCATTGCGACATTGCGTCATTCCGTCATTGAGTCATTGCGTCATTGCGTCATTGCGTCATTCCGTCATTGAGTCATTGAGTCATTGCGTCATTGCAGTCATTGCGTCATTGCGTCATTGAGTCATTGCGTCATTGAGTAATTGAGTCATTGAGTCATTGAGTCATTGCGTCATTGCGTCATTGAGTCATTGAGTCATTGCGTCATTGCGTCATTCCGTCATTGCGTCATTGAGTCATTGAGTCATTGCGTCATTGCGTCATTGAGTCATTGCGTCATTGCGTCATTGCGTCATTGCGTCATTGCGTCATTGAGTCATTGAGTCATTGAGTCATTGCGTCATTCCGTCATTGCGTCATTGCGTCATTGCGTCATTGAGTCATTGAGTCATTGCGTCATTGAATCATTGCGTCATTGAGTCATTGCGTCATTGAGTCATTGCGTCATTGAGTCATTGAGTCATTGCGTCATTGAGTCATTGAGTCATTGCGTCATTCCGTCATTGCGTCATTGCGTCATTCCGTCATTGCGTCATTCCGTCATTGAGTCATTGCATCATTCCGTCATTGCGTCATTGCGTCATTCCGTCATTGCGTCATTCCGTCATTGAGTCATTGCGTCATTCCGTCATTCCGTCATTGAGTCATTGCGTCATTGAGTCATTGTGTCATTGCGTCATTGCTTCATTGCGTCATTGAGTCATTGCGTCATTGAGTCATTGCGTCATTGAGTCATTGAGTCATTGCGTCATTGCGTCATTGCGTCATTCCGTCATTGAGTCATTGAGTCATTGCGTCATTCCGTCATTGAGTCATTGCGTCATTGAGTCATTGAGTCATTGAGTCATTGCGTCATTGCGTCATTGCGTCATTGCGTCATTGCGTCATTGCGTCATTCCGTCATTGAGTCATTGCGTCATTGCGACATTGCGTCATTCCGTCATTGAGTCATTGCGTCATTGCGTCATTGCGTCATTGCGTCATTGCGTCATTGAGTCATTGAGTCATTGCGTCATTGCGTCATTGCGTCATTGCGTCATTGAGTCATTGCGTCATTGAGTCATTGAGTCATTGAGTCATTGAGTCATTGCGTCATTGCGTCATTGAGTCATTGAGTCATTGCGTCATTGCGTCATTGCGTCATTGCGTCATTGCGTCATTGCGTCATTGCGTCATTGAGTCATTGCGTCATTGCGTCATTGAGTCATTGCGTCATTGCGTCATTCCGTCATTGAGTCATTGCGTCATTGCGTCATTGAGTCATTGCGTCATTGAGTCATTGCGTCATTGAGTCATTGCGTCATTGCGTCATTGAGTCATTGCGTCATTGCCGTCATTGAGTCATTGAGTCATTGCGTCATTGCGTCATTCTGTCATTGCGTCATTCGTCATTCGTCATTGCGTCATTGCGTCATTGCGTCATTGCGTCATTCCGTCATTGAGTCATTGAGTCATTGCGTCATTGAGTCATTGCGTCATTCCGTCATTGAGTCATTGCGTCATTGCGTAATTGAGTCATTGCGTCATTCCGTCATTCCGTCATTAAGTCATTGCGTCATTGCGTCATTGCGTCATTGAGTCATTGCGTCATTGCGTCATTGAGTCATTGCGTCATTGAGTCATTGAGTCATTGCGTCATTCGGTCATTCCGTCATTGCGTCATTGCGTCATTGCGTCATTGCGTCATTCCGTCATTGAGTCATTGAGTCATTGCGTCATTGAGTCATTGCGTCATTCCGTCATTGAGTCATTGCGTCATTGCATCATTGAGTCATTGCGTCATTGAGTCATTGAGTCATTGAGTCATTGCGTCATTCCGTCATTGAGTCATTGCGTCATTGCTTCATTCCGTCATTGAGTCAATGAGTCATTCCGTCATTCCGTCATTGAGTCATTGCGTCATTGAGTCATTGCGTCATTGAGTCATTGCGTCATTCCGTCATTGAGTCATTGCGTCATTGCGTCATTCCGTCATTGAGTCATTGCGTCATTGCGTCATTGAGTCATTGCGTCATTGAGTCATTGAGTCATTGCGTCATTGCGTCATTCCGTCATTGAGTCATTGCGTCATTGAGTCATTGCGTCATTCCGTCATTGGGACATTGCGTCATTGCGTCATTGCGTCATTGAGTCATTGAGTCATTGCGTCATTCCGTCATTGCGTCATTGCGTCATTGCATCATTCCGTCATTGAGTCATTGCGTCATTGCGTCGTTGCGTCATTGAGTCATTGCGTCATTCCGTCATTGGGTCATTGCGTCATTGCGTCATTGCGTCATTGCGTCATTGAGTCATTGAGTCATTGCGTCATTTCGTCATTGCGTCATTGCGTCATTGCGTCATTGCGTCATTGCGTCATTGAGTCATTGCGTCATTGCGTCATTGCGTCATTGAGTCATTGAGTCATTGCGTCATTCCGTCATTCCGTCATTGAGTCATTGAGTCATTGCGTCATTGCGTCATTGAGTCATTGCTTCATTGCGTCATTGCGTCATTGCGTCATTGAGTCATTGCGTCATTGCGTCATTGCGTCATTGAGTCATTCCGTCATTGAGTCATTGCGTCATTCCGTCATTCCGTCATTCTGTCATTGAGTCATTGAGTCATTGAGTCATTGCGTCATTGCGTCATTGCGTCATTGCGTCATTCCGTCATTCCGTCATTGAGTCATTGCGTCATTGAGTCATTGCGTCATTGCGTCATTGAGTCATTGCTTCATTGCGTCATTGAGTCATTGCGTCATTGAGTCATTGAGTCATTGCGTCATTCCGTCATTGCGTCATTGCGTCATTGCGTCATTGAGTCATTGCGTCATTGCGTCATTGCGTCATTGAGTCATTGCGTCATTGAGTCATTGCGTCATTGCGTCATTGCGTCATTGCGTCATTGAGTCATTGAGTCATTGCGTCATTGCGTCATTGAGTCATTGCGTCATTGCGTCATTGAGTCATTGCGTCATTGCGTCATTGAGTCATTGAGTCATTGAGTCATTGCGTCATTGCGTCATTGCGTCATTGCGTCATTGCGTCATTGAGTCATTGCGTCATTGCGTCATTGAGTCATTGCGTCATTGCGTCATTGCGTCATTGCGTCATTGCGTCATTGAGTCATTGCGTCATTGAGTCATTGCGTCATTGCGTCATTGCGTCATTGCGTCATTGCGTCATTGCGTCATTGCGTCATTGCGTCATTGCGTCATTCCGTCATTGAGTCATTGAGTCATTGCGTCATTGAGTCATTGCGTCATTGAGTCATTGCGTCATTGAGTCATTGCGTCATTGCGTCATTGAGTCATTGCGTCATTGCGTCATTGAGTCATTGCGTCATTGAGTCATTGCGTCATTGCGTCATTGCGTCATTCCGTCATTCCGTCATTCCGTCATTGAGTCATTGTGTCATTGCGTCATTGAGTCATTGCGTCATTGCGTCATTGAGTAATTGCGTCATTGAGTCATTGCGTCATTGCGTCATTGCGTCATTCCCTCATTGCGTCATTGAGTCATTGCGTCATTGCGTCATTCCGTCATTCCGTCATTCCGTCATTCCGTCATTGAGTCATTCCGTCATTCCGTCATTGAGTCATTGAGTCATTGCGTCATTGCGTCATTGCGTCATTGCGTCATTGCGTCATTCCGTCATTGCGTCATTGCGTCATTCCGTCATTGAGTCATTGCGTCATTGCGACATTGCGTCATTCCGTCATTGAGTCATTGCGTCATTGCGTCATTCCGTCATTGAGTCATTGCGTCATTGCATCATTGCATCATTGAGTCATTGCGTCATTGCGTCATTGAGTCATTGCGTCATTGCGTCATTGAGTCATTGCGTCATTGCGTCATTCCGTCATTCCGTCATTGCGTCATTGCGTCATTGCGTCATTGCGTCATTGCGTCATTGAGTCATTGAGTCATTGCGTCATTGCGTCATTGAGTCATTGCGTCATTGCGTCATTGCGTCATTGCGTCATTCCGCCATTGCGTCATTGCGTCATTCCGTCATTGCGTCATTGCGTCATTGAGTCATTGCGTCATTGAGTAATTGAGTCATTGAGTCATTGAGTCATTGCGTCATTGCGTCATTGAGTCATTGAGTCATTGCGTCATTGCGTCATTGCGTCATTGAGTCATTGCGTCATTGCGTCATTGAGTCATTGCGTCATTGAGTCATTGCGTCATTGCGTCATTCCGTCATTGAGTCATTGCGTCATTGCGTCATTGAGTCATTGCGTCATTGAGTCATTGCGTCATTGAGTCATTGCGTCATTGCGTCATTGAGTCATTGCGTCATTCCGTCATTGAGTCATTGAGTCATTCCGTCATTGCGTCATTCTGTCATTCGTCATTCCGTCATTCCGTCATTGCGTCATTGCGTCATTGCGTCATTGCGTCATTCCGTCATTGAGTCATTGAGTCATTGCGTCATTGAGTCATTGCGTCATTCCGTCATTGAGTCATTGCGTCATTGCGTAATTGAGTCATTGCGTCATTCCGTCATTCCGTCATTAAGTCATTGCGTCATTGCGTCATTGCGTCATTGAGTCATTGCGTCATTGCGTCATTGAGTCATTGCGTCATTGAGTCATTGAGTCATTGAGTCATTGCGTCATTCGGTCATTCCGTCATTGCGTCATTGCGTCATTGCGTCATTGCGTCATTCCGTCATTGAGTCATTGAGTCATTGCGTCATTGAGTCATTCCGTCATTCTGTCATTGAGTCATTGCGTCATTGCGTCATTGAGTCATTGCGTCATTCCGTCATTCCGTCATTGAGTCATTGCGTCATTGCGTCATTCCGTCATTGAGTCATTGCGTCATTGCGTCATTGAGTCATTGCGTCATTGAGTCATTGAGTCATTGCGTCATTGCGTCATTGAGTCATTGCGTCATTGCGTCATTCCGTCATTGAGTCAATGAGTCATTCCGTCATTCCGTCATTGAGTCATTGCGTCATTGAGTCATTGCGTCATTGAGTCATTGCGTCATTGAGTCATTGAGTCATTGCGTCATTCCGTCATTGAGTCATTGCGTCATTGCGTCATTCCGTCATTGAGTCATTGAGTCATTCCGTCATTCCGTCATTGAGTCATTGCGTCATTGAGTCATTGCGTCATTGAGTCATTGCGTCATTCCGTCATTGAGTCATTGCGTCATTGCGTCATTGCGTCATTGAGTCATTGCGTCATTGCGTCATTGAGTCATTGCGTCATTGAGTCATTGAGTCATTGCGTCATTGCGTCATTCCGTCATTGAGTCATTGCGTCATTGAGTCATTGCGTCATTCCGTCATTGGTCATTGCGTCATTGCGTCATTGCGTCATTGCGTCATTGAGTCATTGAGTCATTGCGTCATTCCGTCATTGCGTCATTGCGTCATTGCGTCATTGCGTCATTGAGTCATTGCGTCATTGCGTCGTTGGGTCATTGCGTCATTGAGTCATTGCGTCATTCCGTCATTGGTCATTGCGTCATTGCGTCATTGCGTCATTGCGTCATTGAGTCATTGAGTCATTGCGTCATTTCGTCATTGCGTCATTGCGTCATTGCGTCATTGCGTCATTGCGTCATTGAGTCATTGCGTCATTGCGTCATTGCGTCATTGAGTCATTGAGTCATTGCGTCATTGCGTCATTCCGTCATTCCGTCATTGAGTCATTGAGTCATTGCGTCATTGCGTCATTGAGTCATTGCTTCATTGCGTCATTGCGTCATTGCGTCATTGAGTCATTGAGTCATTGAGTCATTGCGTCATTCCGTCATTGCGTCATTGCGTCATTGCGTCATTGAGTCATTGAGTCATTGCGTCATTGAATCATTGCGTCATTGAGTCATTGCGTCATTGAGTCATTGCGTCATTGAGTCATTGAGTCATTGCGTCATTGAGTCATTGAGTCATTGCGTCATTCCGTCATTGCGTCATTGCGTCATTCCGTCATTGCGTCATTCCGTCATTGAGTCATTGCATCATTCCGTCATTGCGTCATTGCGTCATTCCGTCATTGCGTCATTCCGTCATTGAGTCATTGCGTCATTCCGTCATTCCGTCATTGAGTCATTGCGTCATTGAGTCATTGTGTCATTGCGTCATTGCTTCATTGCGTCATTGAGTCATTGCGTCATTGAGTCATTGCGTCATTGAGTCATTGAGTCATTGCGTCATTGCGTCATTGCGTCATTCCGTCATTGAGTCATTGAGTCATTGCGTCATTCCGTCATTGAGTCATTGCGTCATTGAGTCATTGAGTCATTGAGTCATTGCGACATTGCGTCATTGCGTCATTGCGTCATTCCGTCATTGCGTCATTGCGTCATTCCGTCATTGAGTCATTGCGTCATTGCGACATTGCGTCATTGAGTCATTGCGTCATTGCGTCATTGCGTCATTCCGTCATTGAGTCATTGAGTCATTGCGTCATTGCGTCATTGCGTCATTGCGTCATTGAGTCATTGCGTCATTGAGTAATTGAGTCATTGAGTCATTGAGTCATTGCGTCATTGCGTCATTGAGTCATTGAGTCATTGCGTCATTGCGTCATTGCGTCATTGCGTCATTGAGTCATTGCGTCATTGCGTCATTGAGTCATTGCGTCATTGCGTCATTGAGTCATTGCGTCATTGCGTCATTCCGTCATTGAGTCATTGCGTCATTGCGTCATTGAGTCATTGCGTCATTGAGTCATTGCGTCATTGAGTCATTGCGTCATTGCGTCATTGAGTCATTGCGTCATTCCGTCATTGAGTCATTGAGTCATTCCGTCATTGCGTCATTCTGTCATTCTGTCATTCCGTCATTCCGTCATTGCGTCATTGCGTCATTGCGTCATTGCGTCATTCCGTCATTGAGTCATTGAGTCATTGCGTCATTGAGTCATTGCGTCATTCCGTCATTGAGTCATTGCGTCATTGCGTAATTGAGTCATTGCGTCATTCCGTCATTCCGTCATTAAGTCATTGCGTCATTGCGTCATTGCGTCATTGAGTCATTGCGTCATTGCGTCATTGAGTCATTGCGTCATTGAGTCATTGAGTCATTGAGTCATTGCGTCATTCGGTCATTCCGTCATTCCGTCATTGCGTCATTGCGTCATTGCGTCATTGCGTCATTCCGTCATTGAGTCATTGAGTCATTGCGTCATTGAGTCATTGCGTCATTCCGTCATTGAGTCATTGCGTCATTGCATCATTGAGTCATTGCGTCATTGAGTCATTGAGTCATTGAGTCATTGCGTCATTCCGTCATTGAGTCATTGCGTCATTGCTTCATTCCGTCATTGAGTCAATGAGTCATTCCGTCATTCCGTCATTGAGTCATTGCGTCATTGAGTCATTGCGTCATTGAGTCATTGCGTCATTCCGTCATTGAGTCATTGCGTCATTGCGTCATTCCGTCATTGAGTCATTGCGTCATTGCGTCATTGAGTCATTGCGTCATTGAGTCATTGAGTCATTGCGTCATTGCGTCATTCCGTCATTGAGTCATTGCGTCATTGAGTCATTGCGTCATTCCGTCATTGGGACATTGCGTCATTGCGTCATTGCGTCATTGAGTCATTGAGTCATTGCGTCATTCCGTCATTGCGTCATTGCGTCATTGCATCATTCCGTCATTGAGTCATTGCGTCATTGCGTCGTTGCGTCATTGAGTCATTGCGTCATTCCGTCATTGGGTCATTGCGTCATTGCGTCATTGCGTCATTGCGTCATTGAGTCATTGAGTCATTGCGTCATTTCGTCATTGCGTCATTGCGTCATTGCGTCATTGCGTCATTGCGTCATTGAGTCATTGCGTCATTGCGTCATTGCGTCATTGAGTCATTGAGTCATTGCGTCATTCCGTCATTCCGTCATTGAGTCATTGAGTCATTGCGTCATTGCGTCATTGAGTCATTGCTTCATTGCGTCATTGCGTCATTGCGTCATTGAGTCATTGAGTCATTGAGTCATTGCGTCATTCCGTCATTGCGTCATTGCGTCATTGCGTCATTGAGTCATTGCGTCATTGAATCATTGCGTCATTGAGTCATTGCGTCATTGAGTCATTGCGTCATTGAGTCATTGAGTCATTGCGTCATTGAGTCATTGAGTGATTGCGTCATTCCCTCATTGCGTCATTGCGTCATTCCGTCATTGCGTCATTCCGTCATTGAGTCATTGCATCATTCCGTCATTGCGTCATTGCGTCATTCCGTCATTGCGTCATTCCGTCATTGAGTCATTGCGTCATTCCGTCATTCCGTCATTGAGTCATTGCGTCATTGAGTCATTGTGTCATTGCGTCATTGCTTCATTGCGTCATTGAGTCATTGCGTCATTGAGTCATTGCGTCATTGAGTCATTGAGTCATTGCGTCATTGCGTCATTGCGTCATTCCGTCATTGAGTCATTGAGTCATTGCGTCATTCCGTCATTGAGTCATTGCGTCATTGAGTCATTGAGTCATTGAGTCATTGCGTCATTGCGTCATTCCGTCACTGAGTCACTGCGTCACTGCGTCACTGCGTCATTGCGTCATTGAGTCATTGAGTCATTGCGTCATTGCGTCATTCCGTCATTCCGTCATTGAGTCATTGCGTCATTGCGTCATTCCGTCATTGAGTCATTGCGTCATTGAGTCATTGAGTCATTGAGTCATTGCGTCATTGCGTCATTCCGTCACTGAGTCATTGCGTCATTGCGTCATTGAGTCATTGCGCCATTGCGTCATTGAGTCATTGAGTCATTGCGTCATTGCGTCATTGAGTCATTGCGTCATTGAGTCATTGCGTCATTCCGTCATTCCGTCATTCCGTCATTGAGTCATTGCGTCATTCCGTCATTCCGTCATTGAGTCATTGCGTCATTGAGTCATTGCGTCATTGCGTCATTGAGTCATTGCTGCATTGCGTCATTGAGTCATTGCGTCATTGCGTCATTGAGTCATTGAGTCATTGCGTCTGTAAGGGATTCCCTGACCCTGCGTGTCTCGTAGCCTGTGAGATTCACGCGGCTCTGTGCAGCCTGTATGTCAGTGCGGGTCTAGGCCTGGTTGCCTGTTCTGGTCTCCAGCCAGTCTGGGAACACTAGACACACCCGTGAGTGGTTCGAATCACTCTCCCTTACGGTTCTAGACACTGGACTTAGATGCGAGAGCAGTAATGGAGATAAAACTCATGTAGACTTGGTTTGAATGGTACGAAATGGAAAATCTTTATTGCATGATACTTAAAATTATGAAATACATGTCATAAGCACAGATTAATGACAGTACAATCTTACAAACAGTTATATAGTCGATCTTAGGGAAACGAGGAACGAACGGCACAACGTAAATAGGGGCACACATTACAAATATCCTTAATCTTTAAACCCTCCCCTATCAATATCTATCCTAAACTAGCTTCGTAGGATCTCGAGACTCATGCTCACCACTCGTGATAACTCGGAGAAATTCCGAATAGCTGATCGGATGTTTTTCACCGCAGCACCCACGTGTCGGTCAGGAGATCTCCTGGTCCCACTTGTTTACTTGCTTCTGCTGCTCCGGCTAGTAGGCTGGACCGTCTGCTGTGATGAAGACCTGTGTTGGTTGGTTTAACAGGTACTCTTGGAGCACCGTTGTCAATATCATTGATACGATGTGTTTTCACGTTCCAACCTCCTTAGACACAGTCCCGTTATCGTCGATGCAATATGTTTTGTTAGAAGTTTTAAAGAAGAAAACTTCCTGGCGAGGAAACTTGGCTGATCGACCTACAGGCGCGGTCGGGATTTACTGACCGTGGCGATGGATATGGTCTTCTTCTCTTCTCCTCTCATCTCATCTCATCTCATCTCATCTCGGGCCTTTGGTTCCGCTGCCAATTACCAACATAGGTCTTCGTTACGCGACACGAGGTAGATCCGAACGGATCAGAAAGTTCAACAGTCTTTTCAGAAGAGGCAACAGGCACGCAGAAGCCCAACTACGAGTACACAGGAGCAGCCACGAGGTTACGAATCGACCGGATAAAACACAGGAGCAAGCGAGCGAACGCAGGAGCACGAACAAGAGCACGAGGCAAGAGGCAAGAGAGAGAATGGACGGTTTGGAGCCTGTAATTATAGTGCAAAAATCTTCCGTTTCCCGCCCAACTATAATGTCCATTCTTTTGTTTAGGGTTTGGCGCCCAAATGTCTTGTATGGGTGATCTCCGTCCTTAATGGGTTTCGGGGCTACTCATGAATGTTTGAGTACCTGTTAATATTTCTCCCATTGTTAAATCGGTCGGTGTTCTCCCTGGAGGGGTTTGGGGCTTCCAAGTGTCCTGTATAACTACCTGCTAACGGCTCTCTCATCGTAGAGTCGTTGGGAGTTTACATATTAATGTCCTTTGGATGGGCCCTTGAGTACTCGGTACAATGGCTTTCCTTTGTACCTGGGAGACCGATTCCAGTATCTATGTTTATACTGCAAACCCATAATGTCTCGTGTATTATCTTCACTGTGCTGAATCGTTATCGATCTTGCACAAATGTTTAATGGAACGCCATCTTGTCTGCCTGTTGAAAAGTCTAGAATGTTCTGTCACGAGGTGTGGCGGCCATTTTACAGGCTGCTTGTGTCCAATTTAAACCTGCCAGCATTCTGCTGAAATAAAAGCTGTTTGAACGAAACTTTGTGTTTTCTCCTTATTAATCAAATCGCGATATATTGCGAATTCTACAGTCCCTCCTGTTGATGCGAATAACTCCGCTTATCGTATCAAAAATCACAGTGGTGAGCAATCTTATCTCGATTTCACTCCGAATCCAGTAAATTAATCCCATAAATTTTAACTTAACTAGGGTCTCTGTGTCGTCCTTATTTCCCAAGAAAATCACATTTTATATCACCGTAGGCATCATTTGCCCTTAAACTTACACCACTTGTTTTCCTTCCCGGCGTAACCAGGCCGATACCTCACGCATCACCTGTATATTTGTCTTTTATTCAGGGAAAGGAAAAAACAAAACCCAAAACCAAACAATCAACACCATCACCAAAATAAACAAATCCCAACTCTTAAACATGTCGAGTTTCCAACGTATTTACAATGAGTACAAACTTCCGCGGCGCACGCGGCGAGCGGGAGTGGCGCCATTTTCCGATTACACGGTGCTCTCATCGTGCACGCGCACGTAACGTTCTCGCCACTCTCCCGTGTTTTCATGCTTGGTGAGGCGCTTGTCTCTTTTACAATGTATGACCAATAGGTACACTACAATAAACACTTGACAGACGACTAAAATGTGGGAGGCTATTCTGATCCATGAAGGCACTTCAATATTGGTGAACAGATTCCACCACGGTGGAACCACTATGTCCAAAATGTCTGTTCCTATTTCGACAGTTTTCTGCTCTAATGTATAAAAATGTTTCTGTGATACCGCGACGGCTTTCAGAAGTTTGGTTAAATGCTCAGGGAGAGGGGGAATGAGGTATCCAAAATGCGCGACAAATCGCTGCAAGTCGGTGAAATTCTCTTTTACTGTGAGATGAACAGTGGATGGTTCAGGGATTGGGATAATTCGCTGTTGTACTACTTGAACTTCAGCCTTGGGTTTAAAACAGAAACTGCTGTCACTCACCGGACACCGGCTACGGTTTCCATGCTGGTAGTGTTGCGCTGCAGTGGTAACACAATATGTTCCACCCCCGATGTATGCTACCTGCGGAGGCACATGATCTTGTGCCATTGCCTCCATGGTGCAATTCATGGACTTGGCGCCAGCCGTTCTGAACCCGCACTGTGGTGTTAAAAAGGCATTCAAGTGCTGGGGGCACAGTATTATGTGTGCTCCCCTGCCACGACAACCAGAGAGATCTGTACCTGTCATCGTTTGCTCCCAGCGGATGACGTAAGGTGGAACTGCTGCATAACGAATGTGGGCTCCCCCCTGAATGACACCAATGTTCTCTACCCGATACACCGGGGCGGGCTTTGCTGTGTTGCCCAAAACCGGCATGCGTAATACTATTCCCATAATAGTATGGTTTGAACGTCCGCAGTCCACGGGGACTGGGTAAGCTTCTGAAGCTAGCCTGAGCTGGCACGGACTTAATGCGTTCTGAAAAGGGTGGAGCGCCCGCAGGTGTTTGTTACTTATCCAGGACGGAACCAAACCTTGTTTTAAATCCTCCAAATTACTGCGGCCCTCGCCCAGTAACCACGCCCCGTAAAGCACGCACACCTCGTTCTGCGCAGCTTGATCGGATGCATTCCGATCTTCCCTGATCAGGGCATTTACCGTACGCGCATGTTTCTCCAGCTCTGCTATAATTTCCTTTAAATGGAGAGTCATGGCTTGGTCCTCGTGTAGACCTGACCCTACCACTTTATTCTCATCTGTTAGAATGTCTTTTAACTGTGTTTTTAAACCATTACTCTGGGTCTGCAGCTCCACACTGTCTAGAGCGTTGACCACAGATGTCCCTGTGTTAAAAGCAGTGAACGCATCGTTCACCAAACCCCTTCTTTGCCTCCCTACTTGATCCAAAACTTCCTGCGGTGCGGTGTACAAACTTGCCTTATCAATTTCTGCAAAATCAAACTCGTAAAATTGTCTGAACATCTTGGTCAACAGGACCTGATACAACTGTTCCGTCTTTTTGGGGCACCACTCTGGTAACCGTACCTCAGTGAGATTTAAAATCACCGAGGCCACCGCGTAATGTACCCCCTGAAATAGTATCTGGTCTGTGGGGACCAGTACCAAACCGTTCCCGGGTCCCTTACTAGCTTTAGGGCACCCTTCTTCCTCAGCTAGAACCACCGGAATCGTGGGCGGGGCTTTGCGTGGGCGCGTAATGAGTTCAGTGGCATTTACTGGGATCGGGGAGAATGGGGCTCCGCACCCCCTGGTGCTCGCATCCCACCTCATCCCCTGTCCGTTATCCTGCCATTGATTAATAAAAAATATGGAGATGCCTTTGGGGCAAACGTACTTTGACCCCCACATACATACATAAATCCCCTCATCCGGTTCCCACCATTTGTCCCAACAGACTTTCACTTGTCCGTCTGTCCCCGTAATTGTCCGATGGGTATTATTACCCAGTCGTTCCCACTCGACCGAAGAGTTTCTCATAGTTTTGCTCAGCTTTCGCAGCCACCACCATCGGCTCAATGGGACATTCCCACTACAGGTCAAACAAATCCGTTTGCCGACGGTGACGCTGATCCTGGGTGCGATGATTCTTACTTTGGGGCACATTAAAGAAGTCTCTTTGTAGGCGAACCCCGATGTGCTGGAATACTCCGTTGAGTTCGTTCCCAGCCATCCTGGCCACCTTCCCTTGTGGAAATAGGTGCTGGTCCCCTCTGCCTTCCGTCTTCCGGTCCCATCCACCGCGATGGGGGCCGTGTCCCCGGAACATCCGAACACCACGACATCCTTGGTGTGGCCTCGATAGGCCAATCCACATCCGATTGCCACGAGCAATACTAGAATTCGTTCCATCCTTCCTTGGTTCCTGTGATCAGATAGAATGAGGTAGCCAGC
This sequence comes from Squalus acanthias, assembly GCA_030390025.1. Taxonomy (NCBI): domain Eukaryota; kingdom Metazoa; phylum Chordata; class Chondrichthyes; order Squaliformes; family Squalidae; genus Squalus; species Squalus acanthias. The sequence goes on from JASTWF010000925.1 coordinate 150,924, forward strand.
CTCGCAAAAGTCTCTGGCTTTTGTGAAGGGTGAGCGGGTCCCCTGACCTCGCCTCACGTAAACTTCAACGTTTGCTGCATAGACTTCCTCTAAACCTAGCCTTAAAACTCCCATCATTTTATCGTTTTCTGTTAAAAACACTACAAACTTAGCCTTATTAAAACTTAAAACTTAACCTTGACACTACAAACTTAAACTTAAAACTAATAACTTTACAGTGCCGCCCGTTCTCAGGGCGGCCCCTTTAAATTCTGAGAAGGCTGCTGCGAGCTCTTCCCGACGGTGGGAGGGCACTGACCCTTCCCTCTGATCTGCCGCAGCCTGTTGCTGCGCTGACCCTTTCCTCTGATCTGCCGCAGCCTGTTACTGCTGCGATGTGGCCTGTCTGTACCCGGGTTATCTTAACCTGAAGTCTACGCCTTGGGGCAGTCTGGGGACATGACCACATCCTCCTGGGCTGGGGTTCTCTACTTGACCTACGGGGAGTTGCTATGGGCGGGGGTTCCGTGACGGACGGACCGGGTTCCGAGACCTCCAACGGGATGACCTGGGGTTCCATCACAGTCGCCGGCTCCGCCTCCGCTGACTCCGCCTCCCTAACCTCGGGGCTGGCAGTTCGTGGCTCCGCCCTGCTCGGCCCAGCAGGCGGCCCTTCACTCGTGATCTCTGCCTCCCCTGAGGACTGGACGTTCAAGGCGGGCGGCCACATCTCTGGGAGCCACATTGGTACTCTCTGTGCTCCTATAGCGGCTGGCCCTGCCTCCTCTAGCTCCTCCCTCCTGTCCTCGGGACCTGCAGCTTGTGTGTCCACCCTGTGTGGATCTCTACCTATCGGCCCCATTCCCCCCAGACCGTTCCTCAGGAACCACCCGTCATCATCACTATGCTCATCTGCACTATCCTCATCTGACCAGGGTACCCTGGGTTCTTCCTCATCTAACCCCCAATTCCAGAAAAACGCTGCATGATCGTCCGGGATGTCCCTTCCCCTGATGCAAGCTGCTATGCCTGCCTGTGTGCCTTGTGGTCCTACCTGGGGCTGTGCTTCCCCACTCGCAGGTCTGGCCCCTCCCTTAAGACAGGCCACCGCCCCTGCTTGTTTCTGTGAAATCTCACCTGCTGGAGGCTGCAGATTTCTATCCTGTTTTAAATCCTCATACTCCCTGCTCCTGGCTACCCTGTAGGCTGTTTTTATCTCTCTAAGCTGCCCTTCTAGCCTGAGCACGTCTAACTTTCCCATTGCTCGGGCATTCTCCTCCCGCAGGGCCTGCTCTCTAAGCTGCCCTTCCAGCCCATCTATTTTCCCTATTAAGCGGGCGTTCTCCTCCCGCAAGGCCTGCTCTTTTAACCTGGCCTCCTCACCGCAGACCCCCTCCTGTGCGTGTCTTTTAAAAGGACACAGGTAGGCAGGCTGCGTGGGCTCTAGTCATTGGGTACTATTAGACGGTCCTGCGGCACCTACGGGGCCGGTTGCGACCGCCACCTGTCCACGCGCATTCAAAACCAGCTTGCGCATGGCTCCTAACACTGCTTCGAGGTCGTCGGGAGGGGTGGGTGCCTTGGCTTCCTTAGCCGGGACAGGCGCCTGGGCTCGGACCGCGGGATTTTTATCCTTGGAATCCTTCCAAGGGTTCCTGCAGTGCTTGCGCCAGTGCCCTGTCTTCCCACACCCGTAACAAGCATTACTGGCTTGTGGGACGCGATTTCCCTCCTGATGCCACTCCTTTTGAGCCGGGGCTGCGGGTCGTACCTCATGTACTCTTCCCTTAAAGGGACGTGTCGTCATACCCCTTATATTACGATAACCTAACGTGAGTCGATTCAAGACCGACTCTTCCGTAAGGTTGAGGTCATTGGGATCGAACCAGGCTTTTGCCTGCTCTCTAACGGCTGGTAAACTGTTGGCTATTATGCACCTAAGCCAATGAGTTAGAGCGGCGCCTTCCACATCTTCGCGCTCGGGCGCACCTAGACAGCTGCGCTCATATACTGGCCACAGCCTGTCGGCAAAAACCTTCGGGGGTTCTCCCTCCATCTGCACTGTCTGTCCCACTCTAGCAAACGGACCTCCGTCGTTCGCCCCCAACACTTCTAGGACCTCATTTTTTAATTCCTCATAACTTTTGTTTCCCCTCTTGCTCTCGCCTGAGAGACACTGAAGGACCGAGCTGTCTAATGAGAACAGCAGCATTTTTGCTGTCTCCCCATCATCGCAGCCGTTAATGGCTGCGGCTTGCTCAACTTCTCTGAAATGTACGGAAGGGTCGTCTATCTCGGTCAGCTTCCGTACGTGGTTTATCATAGCTCTCAGCTGATGTGAACTGTGAGGCAACACCAGCTGTCCGAGGAGATCCCCCGGTTCTTCCCCACCGTTTCTGCTTGGGCCCCTTTTAATACCCGTTACTGGATACAACGATCCCTTTTCAATGGGCTTTTTCGTTTCTTCCATTGCTTCCTCCCTAACCCAGGTTTCTGAATAGCTGGGTGGCGCGGAGGGCGCAGTGGCTACTACTTCTTCTGCTTTACTTGGTGGGGATTTTCTAAATCTCTCATTTACTAGCGGCTGGTGCGCCGACGGATTGATAAGGCACACCATGCCGTTCGCATTATTCACGGCCTTTTTGAGGCTCTCTATCTCCCTTTGGCAGGCGCTATGGTCGGCTCCCTGAAACTTATCCTCAAGGGCCAACTTATACGCCGACCTAACCCCCATTAAGCTCTCTTCTTGAGTTCTTATCTGGGCAGCTTGGCGGTTACATCTTTCCTTTAACCTGCTCTCATTCAATTTTGCCTCAGTGACCTGGCACTCGAGATACTCTATCCTTGTTTTAAGGTGACTGGAGACTTCCTGGCTTTCCTGGTGTAACTCATTTAAATTCTTAATGAGCACCTCCCCTCCAGAAACCTTCTCCTCCATTTCTCCCTCTAAATGGCTGATTCGAGCTGTTAGCGCTGTAATGGTCTGGTTTGAAATCTGAACCTGCCTTTTGTAGCACATAAGCCAGACTGCTTTCTCAACTGTCTTTTTATGTTCCTTACTATCTGTCCACCTTTCAGCTGCCTCTAGTGGGCTCTTATCCGCTAACAATTCACTTATCCACTTCTTAGTTAGATTAACCTTTCCAAACACATAATCCGCTATCTTTTCCTGCATAACATTTCGTACAGTCATTCCAAAATCTAACACACTACCCTCTCGCTGCCAGTGTCCTGCTGCGGTCGCCATTTTCTGTAAGGGATTCCCTGACCCTGCGTGTCTCGTAGCCTGTGAGATTCACGCGGCTCTGTGCAGCCTGTATGTCAGTGCGGGTCTAGGCCTGGTTGCCTGTTCTGGTCTCCAGCCAGTCTGGGAACACTAGACACACCCGTGAGTGGTTCGAATCACTCTCCCTTACGGTTCTAGACACTGGACTTAGATGCGAGAGCAGTAATGGAGATAAAACTCATGTAGACTTGGTTTGAATGGTACGAAATGGAAAATCTTTATTGCATGATACTTAAAATTATGAAATACATGTCATAAGCACAGATTAATGACAGTACAATCTTACAAACAGTTATATAGTCGATCTTAGGGAAACGAGGAACGAACGGCACAACGTAAATAGGGGCACACATTACAAATATCCTTAATCTTTAAACCCTCCCCTATCAATATCTATCCTAAACTAGCTTCGTAGGATCTCGAGACTCATGCTCACCACTCGTGATAACTCGGAGAAATTCCGAATAGCTGATCGGATGTTTTTCACCGCAGCACCCACGTGTCGGTCAGGAGATCTCCTGGTCCCACTTGTTTACTTGCTTCTGCTGCTCCGGCTAGTAGGCTGGACCGTCTGCTGTGATGAAGACCTGTGTTGGTTGGTTTAACAGGTACTCTTGGAGCACCGTTGTCAATATCATTGATACGATGTGTTTTCACGTTCCAACCTCCTTAGACACAGTCCCGTTATCGTCGATGCAATATGTTTTGTTAGAAGTTTTAAAGAAGAAAACTTCCTGGCGAGGAAACTTGGCTGATCGACCTACAGGCGCGGTCGGGATTTACTGACCGTGGCGATGGATATGGTCTTCTTCTCTTCTCCTCTCATCTCATCTCATCTCATCTCATCTCGGGCCTTTGGTTCCGCTGCCAGTTACCAACATAGGTCTTCGTTACGCGACACGAGGTAGATCCGAACGGATCAGAAAGTTCAACAGTCTTTTCAGAAGAGGCAACAGGCACGCAGAAGCCCAACTACGAGTACACAGGAGCAGCCACGAGGTTACGAATCGACCGGATAAAACACAGGAGCAAGCGAGCGAACGCAGGAGCACGAACAAGAGCACGAGGCAAGAGGCAAGAGAGAGAATGGACGGTTTGGAGCCTGTAATTATAGTGCAAAAATCTTCCGTTTCCCGCCCAACTATAATGTCCATTCTTTTGTTTAGGGTTTGGCGCCCAAATGTCTTGTATGGGTGATCTCCGTCCTTAATGGGTTTCGGGGCTACTCATGAATGTTTGAGTACCTGTTAATATTTCTCCCATTGTTAAATCGGTCGGTGTTCTCCCTGGAGGGGTTTGGGGCTTCCAAGTGTCCTGTATAACTACCTGCTAACGGCTCTCTCATCGTAGAGTCGTTGGGAGTTTACATATTAATGTCCTTTGGATGGGCCCTTGAGTACTCGGTACAATGGCTTTCCTTTGTACCTGGGAGACCGATTCCAGTATCTATGTTTATACTGCAAACCCATAATGTCTCGTGTATTATCTTCACTGTGCTGAATCGTTATCGATCTTGCACAAATGTTTAATGGAACGCCATCTTGTCTGCCTGTTGAAAAGTCTAGAATGTTCTGTCACGAGGTGTGGCGGCCATTTTACAGGCTGCTTGTGTCCAATTTAAACCTGCCAGCATTCTGCTGAAATAAAAGCTGTTTGAACGAAACTTTGTGTTTTCTCCTTATTAATCAAATCGCGATATATTGCGAATTCTACACGTCATTGCGTCATTGCGTCATTGCGTCATTGAGTCATTGAGTCATTGCGTCATTGAGTCATTGCGTTATT
>JASTWF010000926.1:0-99504 GCA_030390025.1 Squalus acanthias
TGGACTCGGACTGATTAGTGGACTCGGACTGATTAGTGGACTCGACTGATTAGTGGACTCGGACTGATTCGTGGACTCGGACTGATTAGTGGACTCGGACTTAATAGAGGACTCGGACTGATTAGTGGAGTCGGACTTAATAGAGGACTCGGACTGATTAGTGGACTCGGACAGATTAGTGGACTCGGACTGATTAGAGGATTCGGACTGATTAGTGGACTCGGACAGATTAGTGGACTCGGACTGATTAGAGGACTCGGACTGATTCGAGGACTCGGACTGATTAGTGGACTCGGACTGATTAGTGGACTCGGACTGATTAGTGGACTCGGACTGATTAGTGAACTCGTACTGATTAGTGGACTCGGACTGATTAGAGGACTCGGACTGATTAGAGGACTCGAACTGATTAGTGGACTCGGACTGATTAGTGGACTCGGACTGATTAGAGGACTCGGACAGATTAGAGGACTCGGACTGAATAGAGGACTCGGACTGATTAGAGGACTCGGACTGATTAGTGGACTAGGACTGATTAGAAGACTCGGACTGATTAATGGACTCGGACTGATTAGAGGACTCGGACAGATTAGTGGACTCGGACTGATTAGTGGACTCGGACTTAATAGAGGACTTGGACTGATTAATGGACTCGGACTGATTAGAGGACTCGGACTGCTTACAGGACTCGGACTGATTAGTGGACTCGGTCTGATTGGAGGACTCGGACTGATTAGTGGACTCGGACAGATTAGTGGACTCGGACTGATTAGTGGACTCGGACTGATTAGAGGACTCGGACTGATTAGAGAACTCGGACTGATTCGTGGACTCGGACTGATTAGAGGCCTCGGACTGATTAGAGGACTCGGACTGATTGGTGGACTCGGACTGATTCGAGGACTCGGACTGATTAGTGGACTCGGACTGATTAGTGGACTCGGACTGATTAGTGGACTCGGACTGATTAGTGGACTCGGACTGATTAGAGGACTCGGACTGATTAGAGGACTCGGACTGATTGGTGGACTCGGACTGATTAGAGGACTCGGACTGATTAGAGGACTCGGACTGATTAGTGGACTCGGACTGATTAGAGGACTCGGACTGATTCGTGGACTCGGACTGATTAGTGGACTCGCACTGATTAGTGGACTAGGACTGATTAGTGGACTCGGACTGATTAGTGGACTCGGACTGATTAGAGGACTCGGACAGATTAGTGGACTCGGACTGATTAGTGGACTCGGACTTAATATAGGACTCGGACTGATTAGTGGAGTCGGACTTAATAGAGGACTCGGACTGATTAGTGGACTCGGACAGATTAGTGGACTCGGACTGATTAGAGGATTCGGACTGATTAGTGGACTCGGACAGATTAGTGGACTCGGACTGATTAGAGGACTCGGACTGATTCGAGGACTCGGACTGATTAGTGGACTCGGACTGATTAGTGGACTCGGACTGATTAGTGGACTCGGACTGATTAGTGAACTCGTACTGATTAGTGAACTCGGACTGATTAGAGTACTCGGACTGATTAGAGGACTCGAACTGATTTGTGGATTCGGACTGATTAGTGGACTCGGACTGATTAGAGGACTCGGACAGATTAGAGGACTCGGACTGAATAGAGGACTCGGACTGATTAGAGGACTCGGACTGATTAGTGGACTAGGACTGATGAGAGGACTCGGACTGATTAATGGACTCGGACTGATTAGAGGACTCGGACTGCTTACAGGACTCGGACTGATTAGTGGACTCGGTCTGATTGGAGGACTCGGACTGATTGGTGGACTCGAATTGATTAGTGGACTCGGACTGATTAGTGGACTCGGACTGATTAGGGGACTCGGACTTAATAGAGGACTCGGACTGAATAGAGGACTCGGACTGATTAGAGGACTCGGACTGATTAGTGGACTCGGACTGATTAGAGGACTCGGACTGATTAGAGGACTCGGACAGATTAGTGGACTCGGACTGATTAGTGGACTCGGACTTAATAGAGGACTTGGACTGATTAATGGACTCGGACTGATTAGAGGACTCAGACTGCTTACAGGACTCGGACTGATTAGTGGACTCGGTCTGATTGGAGGACTCGGACTGATTAGTGGACTCGGACAGATTAGTGGACTCGGACTGATTTGTGGACTCGGACTGATTCGAGGACTCGGACTGATTAGTGGACTCGGACTGATTAGTGGACTCGGACTGATTAGTGGACTCGGACTGATTAGAGGACTCGGACTGATTAGAGGACTCGGACTGATTAGTGGACTCGGACTGATTAGAGGACTCGGACTGATTAGTGGACTCGGTCTGATTAGAGGACTCGGATTGATTAGTGGACTCGGACAGATTAGTGGACTCGGACTGATTAGTGGAATCGGACTGATTAGAGGACTCGGACTGATTAGTGGACTCGGACTGATTAGTGGACTCGGACTGATTAGAGGACTCGGACTGATTAGAGGACTCGGACTGATTAGAGGACTCGGACTGATTAGAGGACTCGGACTGATTAGTGGACTCGGACTGATTAGAGGACTCGGACTGATTAGTGGTCTCGGACTGATTAGAGGACTCGGACTGATTGTTGGACTCGGTCTGATTAGAGGACTCAGACTGATTAGTGGACTCGGACTGATTAGTGGACTCGGCCTGATTAGTGGACTCGGCCTGATTAGTGGACTCGGACTGATTAGTGGACTCGGACTGATTAGTGGACTCGCACTGATTAGTGGACTAGGACTGATTCGTGGACTCGGACTGATTAGTGGATTCGGACTTAATAGAGGACTCGGACTGATTAGTGGAGTCGGACTTAATAGAGGACTCGGACTGATTAGTGGACTCGGACAGATTAGTGGACTCGGACTGATTAGAGCATTCGGACTGATTAGTGGACTCGGACAGAATAGTGGACTCGGACTGATTAGAGGACTCGGACTGATTCGAGGACTCGGACTGATTAGTGGACTCGGACTGATTAGTGGACTCGGACTGATTAGTGGACTCGGACTGATTAGTGAACTCGTACTGATTAGTGGACTCGGACTGATTAGAGGACTCGGACTGATTAGAGGACTCGAACTGATTAGTGGACTCGGACTGATTCGTGGACTCGGACTGATTAGAGGACTCGGACAGATTAGAGGACTCGGACTGAATAGAGGACTCGGACTGATTAGAGGACTCGGACTGATTAGTGGACCAGGACTGATTAGAAGACTCGGACTGATTGATGGACTCGGACTGATTAGAGGACTCGGACAGATTAGTGTACTCGGACTGATTAGTGGACTCGGACTTAATAGAGGACTTGGACTGATTAATGGACTCGGACTGATTAGAGGACTCGGACTGCTTAGAGGACTCGGACTGATTAGTGGACTCGGTCTGATTGGAGGACTCGGACTGATTAGTGGACTCGGACAGATTAGTGGACTCGGACTGATTAGTGGACTCGGACTGATTAGAGGACTCGGACTGATTAGAGAACTCGGACTGATTCGTGGACTCGGACTGATTAGAGGCCTCGGACTGATTAGAGGACTCGGACTGATTGGTGGACTCGGACTGATTCGAGGACTCGGACTGATTAGTGGACTCGGACTGATTAGTGGACTCGGACTGATTAGTGGACTCGGACTGATTAGTGGACTCGGACTGATTAGAGGACTCGGACTGATTAGAGGACTCGGACTGATTCGTGGACTCGGACTGATTAGAGGACTCGGACTGATTAGAGGACTCGGACTGATTAGTGGACTCGGACTGATTAGAGGACTCGGACTGATTCGTGGACTCGGACTGATTAGAGGACTCGGACTGATTCGTGGACTCGGACTGATTAGAGGACTCAGACTGATTAGTGGACTCGGACTGATTAGTGGACTCGGACAGATTAGTGGACTCGGCCTGATTAGTGGACTCGGACTGATTAGTGGATTCGGACTGATTAGTGGACTCGCACTGATTAGTGGACTAGGACTGATTAGTGGACTCGGACTGATTAGTGGACTCGGACTGATTAGAGGACTCGGACAGATTAGTGGACTCGGACTGATTAGTGGACTCGGACTGATTAGTGGACTCGGACTGATTAGAGGACTTGGCTGATTAGAGGACTCGGACTGATTCGTGGACTCGGACTGATTAGAGGACTCGGACTGATTAGAGGACTCGGACTGATTAGTGGACTCGGACTGATTAGAGGACTCGGACTGATTAGTGGACTCGGTCTGATTAGAGGACTCGGATTGATTCGTGGACTCGGACAGATTAGTGGACTCGGACTGATTAGTGGAATCGGACTGATTAGAGGACTCGGACTGATTAGTGGTCTCAGACTGATTAGTGGACTCGGACTGATTAGTGGACTCGGACTGATTAGAGGACTCGGACTGATTAGAGGACTCGGACTGATTAGAGGACTCGGACTGATTAGAGGACTCGGACTGATTAGTGGACTCGGACTGATTAGAGGACTCGGACTGATTAGTGGTCTCGGACTGATTAGAGGACTCGGACTGATTCGTGGACTCGGTCTGATTAGAGGACTCAGACTGATTAGTGGACTCGGACTGATTAGTGGACTCGGCCTGATTAGTGGACTCGGCCTGATTAGTGGACTCGGACTGATTAGTGGACTCGGACTGATTAGTGGACTCGCACTGATTAGTGGACTAGGACTGATTCGTGGACTCGGACTGATTAGTGGACTCAGACTGATTAGAGGACTCGGACAGATTAGAGGACTCGGACTGATTAGTGGACGAGGACTGATTAGAGGACTCGGACTGATTAATGGACTCGGATAGATTAGAAGACTCGGACTGATTACAGGACTCGGACTGATTAGTGGACTCGGTCTGATTAGAGGACTCGGATTGATTAGTGGACTCGGACAGATTAGTGGACTCGGACTGATTAGAGGACTCGGACTGATTAGAGGACTCGGAGTGATTAGTGGACTCGGTCTGATTAGAGGACTCGGACTGATTAGTGGACTCGGACAGATTAGTGGACTCGGACTGATTAGTGGACTCGGACTGATTCGAGGACTCGGACTGATTAGAGGACTCGGACTGATTAGTGGACTTGGATTGATTAGTTGACTCGGACTGATTAGAGGATTCGGACTGATTAGAGGACTCGGACTGATTCGTGGACTCAGTCTGATTGGAGGACTCGGACTGATTAGTGGACTCGGACAGATTAGTGGACTCGGACTGATTAGTGGACTCGGACTGATTCGAGGACTCGGACTGATTAGTGGACTCGGACTGATTAGTGGACTTGGACTGATTAGTGGACTCGGACTGATTAGAGGACTCGGACTGATTCATGGACTCGGACTGATTAGAGGACTCGGACTGATTAGAGGACTCGGACTGATTAGTGGACTCGGACTGATTAGAGGACTCAGACTGATTAGTGGACTCGGACTGATTAGTGGACTCGGACAGATTCGTGGACTCGGCCTGATTAGTGGACTCGGACTGATTAGTGGACTCGGACTGATTAGTGGACTCGCACTGATTAGTGGACTAGGACTGATTAGTGGACTCGGACTGATTAGTGGACTCGGACTGATTAGAGGACTCGGACAGATTAGTGGACTCGGACTGATTAGTGGACTCGGACTTAATATAGGACTCGGACTGATTAGTGGAGTCGGACTTAATAGAGGACTCGGACTGATTAGTGGACTCGGACAGATTAGTGGACTCGGACTGATTAGAGGATTCGGACTGATTAGTGGACTCGGACAGATTAGTGGACTCGGACTGATTAGAGGACTCGGACTGATTCGAGGACTCGGACTGATTAGTGGACTCGGACTGATTAGTGGACTCGGACTGATTAGTGGACTCGGACTGATTAGTGAACTCGTACTGATTAGTGAACTCGGACTGATTAGAGTACTCGGACTGATTAGAGGACTCGAACTGATTTGTGGATTCGGACTGATTAGTGGACTCGGACTGATTAGAGGACTCGGACAGATTAGAGGACTCGGACTGAATAGAGGACTCGGACTGATTAGAGGACTCGGACTGATTAGTGGACTAGGACTGATGAGAGGACTCGGACTGATTAATGGACTCGGACTGATTAGAGGACTCGGACTGCTTACAGGACTCGGACTGATTAGTGGACTCGGTCTGATTGGAGGACTCGGACTGATTGGTGGACTCGAATTGATTAGTGGACTCGGACTGATTAGTGGACTCGGACTGATTAGAGGACTCGGACTTAATAGAGGACTCGGACTGAATAGAGGACTCGGACTGATTAGAGGACTCGGACTGATTAGTGGACTCGGACTGATTAGAGGACTCGGACTGATTAGAGGACTCGGACAGATTAGTGGACTCGGACTGATTAGTGGACTCGGACTTAATAGAGGACTTGGACTGATTAATGGACTCGGACTGATTAGAGGACTCAGACTGCTTACAGGACTCGGACTGATTAGTGGACTCGGTCTGATTGGAGGACTCGGACTGATTAGTGGACTCGGACAGATTAGTGGACTCGGACTGATTTGTGGACTCGGACTGATTCGAGGACTCGGACTGATTAGTGGACTCGGACTGATTAGTGGACTCGGACTGATTAGTGGACTCGGACTGATTAGAGGACTCGGGCTGAATAGAGGACTCGGACTGATTCGTGGACTCGGACTGATTAGAGGACTCGGACTGATTAGAGGACTCGGACTGATTAGTGGACTCGGACTGATTAGAGGACTCGGACTGATTAGTGGACTCGGTCTGATTAGAGGACTCGGATTGATTAGTGGACTCGGACAGATTAGTGGACTCGGACTGATTAGTGGAATCGGACTGATTAGAGGACTCGGACTGATTAGTGGTCTCGGACTGATTAGAGGACTCGGGCTGATTAGAGGACTCGGACTGATTCGTGGACTCGGACTGATTAGAGGACTCGGACTGATTAGAGGACTCGGACTGATTAGTGGACTCGGACTGATTAGAGGACTCGGACTGATTAGTGGACTCGGTCTGATTAGAGGACTCGGATTGATTAGTGGACTCGGACAGATTAGTGGACTCGGACTGATTAGTGGAATCGGACTGATTAGAGGACTCGGACTGATTAGTGGTCTCGGACTGATTAGTGGACTCGGACTGATTAGTGGACTCGGACTGATTAGAGGACTCGGACTGATTAGAGGACTCGGACTGATTAGAGGACTCGGACTGATTAGAGGACTCGGACTGATTAGTGGACTCGGACTGATTAGAGGACTCGGACTGATTCGTGGACTCGGTCTGATTAGAGGACTCAGACTGATTAGTGGACTCGGACTGATTAGTGGACTCGGCCTGATTAGTGGACTCGGCCTGATTAGTGGACTCGGACTGATTAGTGGACTCGGACTGATTAGTGGACTCGCACTGATTAGTGGACTAGGACTGATTCGTGGACTCGGACTGATTAGTGGACTCAGACTGATTAGAGGACTCGGACAGATTAGTGGACTCGGACTGATTAGTGGATTCGGACTTAATAGAGGACTCGGACTGATTAGTGGAGTCGGACTTAATAGAGGACTCGGACTGATTAGTGGACTCGGACAGATTAGTGGACTCGGACTGATTAGAGCATTCGGACTGATTAGTGGACTCGGACAGAATAGTGGACTCGGACTGATTAGAGGACTCGGACTGATTCGAGGACTCGGACTGATTAGTGGACTCGGACTGATTAGTGGACTCGGACTGATTAGTGGACTCGGACTGATTAGTGAACTCGTACTGATTAGTGGACTCGGACTGATTAGAGGACTCGGACTGATTAGAGGACTCGAACTGATTAGTGGACTCGGACTGATTAGTGGACTCGGACTGATTAGAGGACTCGGACAGATTAGAGGACTCGGACTGAATAGAGGACTCGGACTGATTAGAGGACTCGGACTGATTAGTGGACTAGGACTGATTAGAGGACTCGGACTGATTAATGGACTCGGACTGATTAGAGGACTCGGACTGCTTACAGGACTCGGACTGATTAGTGGACTCGGTCTGATTGGAGGACTCGGACTGATTAGTGGACTCGGACAGATTAGTGGACTCGGACTGATTAGTGGACTCGGACTGGTTAGAGGACTCGGACTGATTAGTGGACTCGGACTGATTAGTGGACTCGGACTGATTAGTGGACTCGGACTGATTGGAGGACTCGGACTGATTAGAGGACTCGGACTGATTCGTGGACTCGGACTGATTAGAGGACTCGGACTGATTAGAGGACTCGGACTGATTAGTGGACTCGGACTGATTAGAGGACTCGGACTGATAAGTGGAGTCGGACTGATTAGAGGACTCGGACTGATTCGTGGACTCCGACTGATTAGAGGACTCGGACTGATTAGTGGACTCGGCCTGATTAGTGGACTCGGACTGAGTAGTGGACTCGCACTGATTAGTGGACTCGGACTGATTAGTGGACTCGGACTGATTAGAGGACTCGGACAGATTAGTGGACTCGGACTAATTCGTGGACTCGGACTTGATAGAGGACTCGGACTGATTAGTGGACTCGGACTTAATAGAGGACTCGGACTGATTAGTGGACTCGGACAGATTAGTGGAGTCGGACTGATTAGAGGACTCGGACAGATTAGTGGACTCGGACTGATTAGAGGACTCGGACTGATTCGAGGACTCGGACTGATTAGTGGACTCGGACTGATTAGTGGACTCAGACTGATTAGTGGACTCGGACTGATTAGTGAACTCGTACTGATTAGTGAACTCGGACTGATTAGAGGACTCGGACTGATTAGAGGACTCGAACTGATTGGTGGACTCGGACTGATTAGTGGACTCGGACTGATTAGAGGACTCGAACTGATTAGTGGACTCGGACTGATTAGTGGACTCGGACTGATTAGAGGACTCGGACTGATTAGTGGACTCGGACTGATTAGTGGACTCGGACTGATTAGTGGACTCGGACTGATTAGTGAACTCGTACTGATTAGAGGACTCGGACAGATTAGAGGACTCGGACTGATTAGTGGACGAGGACTGATTAGAGGACTCGGACTGATTAATGGACTCGGATAGATTAGAAGACTCGGACTGATTACAGGACTCGGACTGATTAGTGGACTCGGTCTGATTAGAGGACTCGGATTGATTAGTGGACTCGGACAGATTAGTGGACTCGGACTGATTAGTGGACTCGGACTGATTAGAGGACTCGGACTGATTAGAGGACTCGGAGTGATTAGTGGACTCGGTCTGATTAGAGGACTCGGACTGATTAGTGGACTCGGACAGATTAGTGGACTCGGACTGATTAGTGGACTCGGACTGATTAGAGGACTCGGACTGATTAGAGGACTCGGACTGATTAGTGGACTTGGATTGATTAGTTGACTCGGACTGATTAGAGGATTCGGACTGATTAGAGGACTCGGACTGATTCGTGGACTCGGACTGATTAGAGGACTCGGACTGATTAGAGGACTCGGACTGATTAGTGGACTCGGGCTGATTAGAGGACTCGGACTGATTAGTGGACTCGGACTGATTAGAGGACTCGGACTGATTCGTGGACTCGGACTGATTAGAGGACTCGGACTGATTAGTGGACTCGGACTGATTTGTGGACTCGGACAGATTCGTGGACTCGGACTGATTAGTGGACTCGGACTGATTAGTGGACTCGCACTGATTAGTGGACTCGGACTGATTAGTGGACTCGGACTGATTAGTGGACTCGGACTGATTAGAGCACTCGGACAGATTAGTGGACTCGGACTGATTAGTGGACTCGGACTTAATAGAGGACTCGGACTGATTAGTGGACTCGGACTTAATAGAGGACTCGGACTGATTAGTGGACTCGGACAGATTAGTGGACTCGGACTGATTAGAGGATTCGTACTGATTCGTGGACTCGGACAGATTAGTGGACTCGGATTGATTAGAGGACTCGGACTGATTCGAGGACTCGGACTGATTAGCGGACTCGGACTGATTAGTGGACTCGGACTGATTAGTGGACTCGGACTGATTAGTGAACTCGTAATGATTAGTGGACTCGGACTGATTAGAGGACTCGGACTGTTTCGAGGAGTCGAACTGATTAGTGGACTCGGACTGATTAGAGGACTTGGACAGATTAGAGGACTCGGACTGAATAGAGGACTCGGACTGATTAGAGGACTCGGACTGATTAGTGGACTAGGACTGATTAGAGGACTCGGACTGATTAATGGACTCGGACTGATTAGAGGACTCGGACTGATTACAGGATTCGGACTGATGAGTGGACTCGGTCTGATTAGAGGACTCGGACTGATTAGTGGACTCGGACAGATTAGTGGACTCGGACTGATTAGTGGACTCGGACTGATTAGTGGACTCGGACAGATTAGTGGACTCGGACTGATTAGTGGACTCGGACTAATTAGTGGACTCGGACTGATTAGAGGACTCGGACTGATTAGTGGACTCGGACTGATTAGTGGACTCGGACAGATTAGTGGACTCGGCCTGATTAGTGGACTCGGCCTGATTAGTGAACTTGTAATGATTAGTGGACTCGGACTGATTAGAGGACTCGGACTGTTTCGAGGAGTCGAACTGATTTGTGGACTCGGACTGATTAGAGGACTTGGACAGATTAGAGGACTCGGACTGAATAGAGGACTCGGACTGATTAGAGGACTCGGACTGATTAGTGGACTCGGACTGATTAGTGGACTCGGACTGATTAGAGGACTCGGACTGATTAGTGGACTCGGACTGATTAGTGGACTCGGACTGATTAGTGGACTCGGACTGATTAGTGGACTCGGACTGATTAGTGAACTCGTAATGATTAGTGGACTCGGACTGATTAGAGGACTCGGACTGTTTCGAGGAGTCGAACTGATTAGTGGACTCGGACTGATTCGTGGACTCGGACTGATTAGAGGACTTGGACAGATTAGAGGACTCGGACTGAATAGAGGACTCGGACTGATTAGAGGACTCGGACTGATTAGTGGACTAGGACTGATTAGAGGACTCGGACTGATTAATGGACTCGGACTGATTAGAGGACTTGGCTGATTAGAGGACTCGGACTGATTCGTGGACTCGGACTGATTAGTGGACTCGGACTGATTAGAGGACTCGGACTGATTAGTGGACTCGGACTGATTAGAGGACTCGGACTGATTAGTGGACTCGGTCTGATTAGAGGACTCGGATTGATTAGTGGACTCGGACAGATTAGTGGACTCGGACTGATTAGTGGAATCGGACTGATTAGAGGACTCGGACTGATTAGTGGTCTCGGACTGATTAGTGGACTCGGACTGATTAGTGGACTCGGACTGATTAGAGGACTCGGACTGATTAGAGGACTCGGACTGATTAGAGGACTCGGACTGATTAGTGGACTCGGACTGATTAGAGGACTCGGACTGATTAGTGGTCTCGGACTGATTAGAGGACTCGGACTGATTCGTGGACTCGGTCTGATTAGAGGACTCAGACTGATTAGTGGACTCGGACTGATTAGTGGACTCGGCCTGATTAGTGGACTCGGCCTGATTAGTGGACTCGGACTGATTAGTGGACTCGGACTGATTAGTGGACTCGCACTGATTCGTGGACTAGGACTGATTCGTGGACTCGGACTGATTTGTTGACTCAGACTGATTAGATGACTCGGACAGATTAGTGGACTCGGACTGATTAGTGGATTCGGACTTAATAGAGGACTCGGACTGATTAGTGGAGTCGGACTTAATAGAGGACTCGGACTGATTAGTGGACTCGGACAGATTAGTGGACTCGGACTGATTAGAGCATTCGGACTGATTAGTGGACTCGGACAGAATAGTGGACTCGGACTGATTAGAGGACTCGGACTGATTCGAGGACTCGGACTGATTAGTGGACTCGGACTGATTAGTGGACTCGGACTGATTAGTGGACTCGGACTGATTAGTGAACTCGTACTGATTAGTGGACTCGGACTGATTAGAGGACTCGGACTGATTAGAGGACTCGAACTGATTAGTGGACTCGGACTGATTCGTGGACTCGGACTGATTAGAGGACTCGGACAGATTAGAGGACTCGGACTGAATAGAGGACTCGGACTGATTAGAGGACTCGGACTGATTAGTGGACTAGGACTGATTAGAGGACTCGGACTGATTAATGGACTCGGACTGATTAGAGGACTCGGACTGATTAGTGGACTCGGTCTGATTGGAGGACTCGGACTGATTAGTGGACTCGGACAGATTAGTGGACTCGGACTGATTAGTGGACTCGGACTGGTTAGAGGACTCGGACTGATTAGTGGACTCGGACTGATTAGTGGACTCGGACTGATTAGTGGACTCGGACTGATTAGAGGACTCGGACTGATTAGAGGACTCGGACTGATTCGTGGACTCGGACTGATTAGAGGACTCGGACTGATTAGAGGACTCGGACTGATTAGTGGACTCGGACTGATTAGAGGACTCGGACTGATAAGTGGAGTCGGACTGATTAGAGGACTCGGACTGATTCGTGGACTCCGACTGATTAGAGGACTCGGACTGATTAGTGGACTCGGCCTGATTAGTGGACTCGGACTGAGTAGTGGACTCGCACTGATTAGTGGACTCGGACTGATTAGTGGACTCGGACTGATTAGAGGACTCGGACAGATTAGTGGACTCGGACTAATTCGTGGACTCGGACTTGATAGAGGACTCGGACTGATTAGTGGACTCGGACTTAATAGAGGACTCGGACTGATTAGTGGACTCGGACAGATTAGTGGAGTCGGACTGATTAGAGGACTCGGACAGATTAGTGGACTCGGACTGATTAGAGGACTCGGACTGATTCGAGGACTCGGACTGATTAGTGGACTCGGACTGATTAGTGGACTCAGACTGATTAGTGGACTCGGACTGATTAGTGAACTCGTACTGATTAGTGAACTCGGACTGATTAGAGGACTTGGACTGATTAGAGGATTCGAACTGATTGGTGGACTCGGACTGATTAGTGGACTCGGACTGATTAGAGGACTCGAACTGATTAGTGGACTCGGACTGATTAGTGGACTCGGACTGATTAGAGGACTCGGACTGATTCGTGGACTCGGACTGATTAGTGGACTCGGACTGATTAGTGGACTCGGACTGATTAGTGAACTCGTACTGATTAGAGGACTCGGACAGATTGGAGGACACGGACTGATTAGTGGACGAGGACTGATTAGAGGACTCGGACTGATTAATGGACTCGGATAGATTAGAAGACTCGGACTGATTACAGGACTCGGACTGATTAGTGGACTCGGTCTGATTAGAGGACTCGGATTGATTAGTGGACTCGGACAGATTAGTGGACTCGGACTGATTAGAGGACTCGGACTGATTAGAGGACTCGGACTGATTAGAGGACTCGGAGTGATTAGTGGACTCGGTCTGATTAGAGGACTCGGACTGATTAGTGGACTCGGACAGATTAGTGGACTCGGACTGATTAGTGGACTCGGACTGATTAGAGGACTCGGACTGATTAGAGGACTCGGACTGATTAGTGGACTTGGATTGATTAGTTGACTCGGACTGATTAGAGGATTCGGACTGATTAGAGGACTCGGACTGATTCGTGGACTCGGACTGATTAGAGGACTCGGACTGATTAGAGGACTCGGACTGATTAGTGGACTCGGGCTGATTAGAGGACTCGGACTGATTAGTGGACTCGGACTGATTAGAGGACTCGGACTGATTCGTGGACTCGGACTGATTAGAGGACTCGGACTGATTAGTGGACTCGGACTGATTTGTGGACTCGGACAGATTCGTGGACTCGGCCAGATTAGTGGACTCGGACTGATTAGTGGACTCGGACTGATTAGTGGACTCGCACTGATTAGTGGACTCGGACTGATTAGTGGACTCGGACTGATTAGTGGACTCGGACTGATTAGAGCACTCGGACAGATTAGTGGACTCGGACTGATTAGTGGACTCGGACTTAATAGAGGACTCGGACTGATTAGTGGACTCGGACTTAATAGAGGACTCGGACTGATTAGTGGACTCGGACAGATTAGTGGACTCGGACTGATTAGAGGATTCGTACTGATTCGTGGACTCGGACAGATTAGTGGACTCGGACTGATTAGAGGACTCGGACTGATTAGAGGACTCGGACTGATTCGAGGACTCGGACTGATTAGCGGACTCGGACTGATTAGTGGACTCGGACTGATTAGTGGACTCGGACTGATTACTGAACTCGTAATGATTAGTGGACTCGGACTGATTAGAGGACTCGGACTGTTTCGAGGAGTCGAACTGATTAGTGGACTCGGACTGATTAGAGGACTTGGACAGATTAGAGGACTCGGACTGAATAGAGGACTCGGACTGATTAGAGGACTCGGACTGATTAGTGGACTAGGACTGATTAGAGGACTCGGACTGATTAATGGACTCGGACTGATTAGAGGACTCGGACTGATTACAGGATTCGGACTGATGAGTGGACTCGGTCTGATTAGAGGACTCGGACTGATTAGTGGACTCGGACAGATTAGTGGACTCGGACTGATTAGTGGACTCGGACTGATTAGTGGACTCGGACAGATTAGTGGACTCGGACTGATTAGTGGACTCGGACTAATTAGTGGACTCGGACTGATTAGAGGACTCGGACTGATTAGTGGACTCGGACTGATTAGTGGACTCGGACAGATTAGTGGACTCGGCCTGATTAGTGGACTCGGCCTGATTAGTGAACTCGTAATGATTAGTGGACTCGGACTGATTAGAGGACTCGGACTGTTTCGAGGAGTCGAACTGATTCGTGGACTCGGACTGATTAGAGGACTTGGACAGATTAGAGGACTCGGACTGAATAGAGGACTCGGACTGATTAGAGGACTCGGACTGATTAGTGGACTAGGACTGATTAGAGGACTCGGACTGATTAATGGACTCGGACTGATTAGAGGACTCGGACTGATTACAGGATTCGGACTGATGAGTGGACTCGGTCTGATTAGAGGACTCGGACTGATTAGTGGACTCGGACAGATTAGTGGACTCGGACTGATTAGTGGACTCGGACTGATTAGTGGACTCGGACAGATTAGTGGACTCGGACTGATTAGTGGACTCGGACTGATTAGTGGACTCGGACTGATTAGTGGACTCGGACTGATTAGTGGACTCGGACAGATTAGTGGACTCGGCCTGATTAGTGGACTCGGCCTGATTAGTGGACTCGGACTGATTAGTGGACTCGGACTGATTAGTGGACTCGGACTGATTAGAGGACTCGGACTGATTAGAGGACTCGAACTGATTCGTGGACTCGGACTGATTAGTGGACTCGGACTGATTAGAGGACTCGAACTGATTAGTGGACTCGGACTGATTAGTGGACTCGGACTGATTAGAGGACTCGGACTGATTAGTGGACTCGGACTGATTAGTGGACTCGGACTGATTAGTGGACTCGGACTGATTAGTGAACTCGTACTGATTAGAGGACTCGGACAGATTAGAGGACTCGGACTGAATAGAGGACTCGGACTGATTAGAGGATTCGTACTGATTCGTGGACTCGGACAGATTAGTGGACTCGGACTGATTAGAGGACTCGGACTGATTCGAGGACTCGGACTGATTAGCGGACTCGGACTGATTAGTGGACTCGGACTGATTAGTGGACTCGGACTGATTAGTGAACTCGGACTGATTAGTGAACTCGTACTGATTAGAGGACTCGGACAGATTAGAGGACTCGGACTGAATAGAGGACTCGGACTGATTAGAGGACTCGGACTGATTAGTGGACGAGGACTGATTAGAGGACTCGGACTGATTAATGGACTCGGACTGATTAGAAGACTCGGACTGATTACAGGACTCCGACTGATTAGTGGACTCGGTCTGATTAGAGGACTCGGATTGATTAGTGGACTCGGACAGATTAGTGGACTCGGACTGATTAGTGGACTCGGACTGATTAGAGGACTCGGACTGATTAGTGGACTCGGACTGATTAGTGGACTTGGACTGATTAGTGGACTCGGACTGATTAGAGGACTCGGACTGATTAGAGGACTCGGACTGATTCGTGGACTCGGACTGATTAGAGGACTCGGACTGATTAGAGGACTCGGACTGATTAGTGGACTCGGACTGATTAGAGGACTCGGAGTGATTAGTGGACTCGGTCTGATTAGAGGACTCGGACTGATTAGTGGACTCGGACAGATTAGTGGACTCGGACTGATTAGTGGACTCGGACTGATTAGAGGACTCGGACTGATTAGAGGACTCGGACTGATTAGTGGACTTGGATTGATTAGTTGACTCGGACTGATTAGAGGATTCGGACTGATTAGAGGACTCGGACTGATTCGTGGACTCGGACTGATTAGAGGACTCGGACTGATTAGAGGTCTCGGACTGATTAGTGGACTCGGGCTGATTAGAGGACTCGGACTGATTAGAGGACTCGGACTGATTCGTGGACTCGGACTGATTAGCGGACTCGGACTGATTAGTGGACTCGGACTGATTAGTGGACTCGGACTGATTAGTGAACTCGTAATGATTAGTGGACTCGGACTGATTAGAGGACTCGGACTTAATAGAGGACTCGGACTGATTAGTGGACTCGGACTGATTAGTGGACTCGGACTGATTAGTGGACTCGGACTGATTAGAGGACTCGGACTGATTCGTGGACTCGGACTGATTAGAGGACTCGGACTGATTAGAGGACTCGGACTGATTAGAGGACTCGGACTGATTAGAGGACTCGGAGTGATTAGTGGACTCGGTCTGATTAGAGGACTCGGACTGATTAGTGGACTCGGACAGATTAGTGGACTCGGTCTGATTAGTGGACTCGGACTGATTAGAGGACTCGGACTGATTAGAGGACTCGGACTGATTAGTGGACTTGGATTGATTAGTTGACTCGGACTGATTAGAGGATTCGGACTGATTAGAGGACTCGGACTGATTAGAGGACTCGAACTGATTAGTGGACTCGGACTGATTAGTGGACTCGGACTGATTAGTGGACTCGGACTGATTAGAGGACTCGGACTGATTGGTGGACTCGGACTGATTAGTGGACTCGGACTGATTAGTGGACTCGGACTGATTAGTGAACTCGTACTGATTAGAGGACTCGGACAGATTAGAGGACCCGGACTGAATAGAGGACTCGGACTGATTAGTGGACGAGGACTGATTAGAGGACTCGGACTGATTAGTGGACGAGGACTGATTAGAGGACTCGGACTGATTAATGGACTCGGACTGATTAGAAGACTCGGACTGATTACAGGACTCGGACTGATTAGTGGACTCGGTCTGATTAGAGGACTCGGATTGATTAGTGGACTCGGACAGATTAGTGGACTCGGACTGATTAGTGGACTCGGACTGATTAGAGGACTCGGACTGATTAGTGGACTCGGACTGATTAGTGGACTTGGACTGATTAGTGGACTCGGACTGATTGGAGGACTCGGACTGATTAGAGGACTCGGACTGATTCGTGGACTCGGACTGATTAGAGGACTCGGACTGATTAGAGGACTCGGACTGATTAGTGGACTCGGACTGATTAGAGGACTCGGAGTGATTAGTGGACTCGGTCTGATTAGAGGACTCGGACTGATTAGTGGACTCGGACAGATTAGTGGACTCGGACTGATTAGTGGACTCGGACTGATTAGAGGACTCGGACTGATTAGAGGACTCGGACTGATTTGTGGACTTGGATTGATTAGTTGACTCGGACTGATTAGAGGATTCGGACTGATTAGAGGACTCGGACTGATTCGTGGACTCGGACTGATTAGAGGACTCGGACTGATTAGAGGACTCGGACTGATTAGTGGACTCGGGCTGATTAGAGGACTCGGACTGATTAGTGGACTCGGACTGATTAGAGGACTCGGACTGATTCGTGGACTCGGACTGATTAGCGGACTCGGACTGATTAGTGGACTCGGACTGATTAGTGGACTCGGACTGATTAGTGAACTCGTAATGATTAGTGGACTCGGACTGATTAGAGGACTCGGACTGTTTTGAGGAGTCGAACTGATTAGTGGACTCGGACTGATTAGTGGACTCGGACTGATTAGTGGACTCGGACTGATTAGAGGACTCGGACTGATTCGTGGACTCGGACTGATTAGAGGACTCGGACTGATTCGTGGACTTGGACTGATTAGCGGACTCGGACTGATTAGTGGACTCGGACTGATTAGTGGACTCGGACTGATTAGTGAACTCGTAATCATTAGTGGACTCGGACTGATTAGAGGACTCGGACTGTTTCGAGGAGTCGAACTGATTAGTGGACTCGGACTGATTATTGGACTCGGACTGATTAGTGAACTCGTCCTGATTAGTGGACTCGGACTGATTAGAGGACTCGGACTGATTAGAGGACTCGAACTGATTAGTGGACTCGGACTGATTAGTGAACTCGTACTGATTAGTCGACTCGGACTGATTAGTGAACTCGGACTGATTAGTGGACTCGGACTGATTAGTGAACTCGTACTGATTAGTGGACTCGGACTGATTCGTGGACTCGGACTGATTAGAGGACTCGAACTGATTAGTGGACTCGGACTGATTAGTGAACTCGTAATGATTAGTGGACTCGGACTGATTAGTGGACTCGGACTGATTAGAGGACTCGAACGGATTAGTGGACTCGGACTGATTAGTGAACTCGTACTGATTAGTGGACTCGGACTGATTAGAGGACTCAAACTGATTATTGGACTCGGACTGATTAGTGAACTCGTACTGATTAGTGGACTCGTACTGATTAGTGAACTCGAACTGATTAGAGGACTCCGAACTGATTATTGGACTCGAACTGATTAGAGGACTCGGACTGATTAGTGGACTCGGACTGATTAGAGGACTCGAGTGATTTTAACCCCTCCTGTGCACCGTTCTCTCCGAGCGGGGCGGTGCATTTAAAATCAATCTCACAGTGTCAAAACAAAAGGACAGATTAATATTTTGGATTAAGACCCTTCATCCACATAACAACATTAACCTGCCGTCTGTCTTTACAGATGCAGAATAATCTGGGGGGCATATTAACAGGAATGTAAAATCGGCGGGTATGTCTGTTGTAAACTTGGTGGGTTAGGGTATAATGAACCTCTTTGTCAGATTTCCAGAGTTCACAGTTTCTTTTCACTTCAGGAGTCAGTAGAGTAAACTTTCAACTTGCTGCCCAGGCATTGCAGGTCAGCCTCTCATTATAGAAACCTTCTGATTTTCATTTCTGCTGACTTCAATGAAAATGAATCATAGAATAGAATCATACAGCACAGAAGGAGGCCATTTGGCTCTTTGAAAGAGATATCAAATTAGTCCCACTCCCCTGTTCTTTCCTCATAGTCCTGCAAATTTTTCCTTTTCAAGTATTTTTCCAATTCATTTTTGAAAGTTACGATTGAATCTGTTTCCAGCGCCCTGTCAGGCAATCCATTCCAGATCATAACAACTCATTGTGTAAAAAAATTACTCCTCATCTCCCCTCTGGCTCTTTTACCAAATTGAAAACACGAAGATTTCTATAATATGCATCCGATCCACAGCAGCAGTTTTACACCCGGTGGAAAATCGAAAATCTACCCCAGCATACCTGACGTTGGTTTTGTTTTACATGTTAGCAGGTCTCCCATGATCATGGCAAATCAGAGGAATAGCTGTTTTATAATGGCGGGTGCACATTGTATTACATAATAGAGTTGATTTCCCTTGCAGTTGCTCACAGACAAAAAAGAAACATTTTCTCTTTCTCCTTCCTATAAGTGTCTTGTCTCCTACTCATTAAATCTTTCTGTTTCCCTCTTTCTGTTTCTCTTTCTGCATGCAGCTCTCACACAGTTTAAGCTGACATTTCTATATTTCTGGGTTTGTCGCCAACTCTCTTTTTCACTCTCTCGCTTTTGTGTAGGTCTCTCCTTTTCTCTGTCTTTTTGCCCTTATGTCTTCACCTCTTTCTGACTACTTCATGCAGTTTTTGTCTTGATCTATATATCGTTCTCTCCCTCTCTCTTTGTCTTATTTCTCTTTCTCTATGTCAATGTGCAGAAAGGGGGTAATATTCCAAACGCGTCCTGGTGGAGGCAAACCTTGCCTGCTGTCAGCATATATTGACAAACACACAGAAATTCATCCCTTTCTATAGTCAAAAAGCAACATGGCTGCAGAAAGAATTGATTTTGATGAATGTGATATTTGGTGGAAAAACAAACTTGGTGATTTGATTGGTTTTATGGTTGTTTATTTTCTTGTAGTGTTCATTTTTTTATTTGTTCATGGGATGTGGGTGTCACTGGCAAGGCTGGCACTTTTTTATTGCCCATCCCTAACTTCCCTTGAGGAGGTGGTGGTGAGCCACCTTCTTGAACTGCAGAGGGCAATTAAGAGTTAACCACATTGCTGTGGGTCTGGAGTCACATATAGGCCAGACCGGGTAAGGACGGCAGATTTCCTTCCCTAAAGGGCATTAGTGAACCAGATGGGTTTTTACAACAGTCCAGTAGTTTCATAGTCACCATTACTGATACTAGTTTTTTTATTCCAGATTTATTTAATTAACTGAATTTAAATTCCCCAGCTGCTGTGGTGGGATTTGAACCTACATCTCTGGATCATTGGTGCAGGCCTCTGAATTACTAGCCCAGTGACATAACCACTATGCTACTGTACTCCTATCTATCTTTCCAACACAGATATGGCAGTATTTTTATGTTATTTCTTTCAACAGATTAGTGGCGCGTAACATACGAGAGCGTCGGGCAGGAAATGCCAGCTGGTTCATCGGACCTGTTCTCCAGTTGTTATGCCTTATACATCACGTCAAGAGCCTCCTTACCCCCTTAGGTGTCATGTAATCTCCTGGGAGACGCAGAAAAACAGATCAAAAATTCGAGGCCAATTAGAGAAAAAAAGTCTCGAAACTACTTCACCGATCCCTCTAGGCGATCGAAACTAGTTTAGGAGATCACATTGACTATGACTTATGTTATTTGGTACCTACCTCCCTTGAAGGTATACAGTGATTCAGCACTCACTGCACAAGCCAGGATAAAGGATTGTATGTAATCCTTAGGGAATAACATATGTACAGCACATAGGAAAATATAGGAATCACACAATGCGCATATTATATAGTGAATAACGCACCTATTTAAAAAAAAAATTGTTTATGGGATGTGGGCGTCGCTGGCAAGGCCAGCATTTATTGCCCATCCCTAATTGCCCTTGAGAAGGTGGTGGTGAGCTGCCTTCTTGAACCACTGCAGTCTGTGTGGTGAAGGTACTCCCACAGTGCTGTTAGGGAGGGAGTTCCAGGATTTTGACCCAGCGAATAACCAAAAACACTATATTATGTAGAGAACACATGCTGTATATTAAATATATGAAAAGAATTGGTTGAGAAATGCTTTGGGATGATCTGAAGTCATAAAAGATGCTATACAAAGGCAAGTCTTTTCTTTCTTTGTTGTAGCACATTCCAGGCTCAGAGCTGTTATTAAAGCTTTTGTATCAATTTCCAGTCAAATAGAGAATCAACTGTTCCTCAGCAATTCTGAAAACGTTCCCCACTGTGCACAGCTGGCAGTGTGTGAAGGATTATATTACTCAGCACGCAATGATTTAATTGTACCCTGTCACATTGGGTGGTTCTGCTGAATGTGGACATGTGTGCCCTGGCTGCATTTCACACCCATTGAACATGTTCCTCTTTGTAAAAAAAATGAAACTGAAACTGTTACTCAGCATTGGCTCTTTTTTAAAATTTGTTTATGAGATGTGGGCGTCGCTGGCAAGGCCAGCATTTATTGCCCATCACTAATTGCCCTTGAGAAGGTGGTGGTGAGCCGCCTTCTTGAACCGCTGCAGTCTGTGTTGTGTTTGGTGGGAAGAGCCGAGTTGTTCAGCCGCCGAATCGATAGAGAGTGCGGCCCTGCCGTTTCAGAGCGTACACCACATCCATGGCAGTGGCCGTCTTGCGCT
The DNA here is from genome assembly GCA_030390025.1 of Squalus acanthias. NCBI lineage: Eukaryota > Metazoa > Chordata > Chondrichthyes > Squaliformes > Squalidae > Squalus > Squalus acanthias. Next base: position 22,112 of record JASTWF010000926.1, read on the forward strand.
TGGCGTGCTCAGTGTAGGTGACCGCATCCCTGATCACATTCTCCAGAAAGACCTTCAGCACCCCGTGGGTCTCCTCGTAGATCAGATCCGAGATCCGCTTGACACCGCCACGGCGAGCCAGGCGGCGGATGGCTGGTTTGGTGATGCCCTGGATGTTGTCACGAAGCACTTTACGGTGCCGCTTGGCTCCGCCTTTTCCCAGTCCTTTGCCTCCTTTACCTCGTCCACTCATTGTGACTCTTCACTCAAATCGTCGCAGTCTGTGTGGTGAAGGTGCTCCCACAGTGCTGTTAGGGAGGGAGTTCCAGGATTTTGACCCAGCGACGATGAAGGATCGGCGATATACTTCTACGTCAGGATGGTGTGTGACTTGGAGGGGAACTTGGAGGTGGTGGTTTTTCCATGCGCCTGCTGCCCTTGTCCTTCTAGGTGGAAGAGGTCGCGGGTTTGGGAGGTGGTGCCGAAGAAGCCTTGGCGAGTTGCTGCTGTACATCTTGTAGATGGTACACACTGCAGCCACGGTACGCCATTGGTGGAGGGAGTGAATGTTTAAGGTGGTGGCGCTAACTTTCAACTTCAGCGGCCAATTGGAAAATTGGCATTGTGGATCACCTGCCAGTTACAGAACCAGTACGATTTTTATTTACATTGCAATCAGTGGAAATGAAAATCTGACAGGTGCGATTGGCAGTTTCCACTGGTTGGAGGGTTGGTAACCAGAGGACACAGATTTAAGATAATTGGCAAAAAAGCCAAGGGGGAGATGAGGAAAATTTTTTTACTCAGTGAGTTGTTATGATTTGGAATGCACTGCCTGAAAGGGTGGTGGAAGCAGATTCAATGGTAACTTTCAAAAGGGAATTGGATCTCTACTTAAAAAGGAAACATTTGTAGGGCTATGGGGAAAGAGTGGTGGAATAGGACTAATTGGATAGCTCTTTCAGAGAGCTGGCACAGGCACAACAGGCCGAATGACCTCCTTCTATGCTGTATCATTCTATGATTCTATAACAGGCGGATAATTTGCTCCGCCAATTTACCACCCAAGCAGTGAAAGTAAAAATTGCCCCTATGTGTTTTACTGCTGCATGACAACCTGCCACCAATGTTCCCTCTAATTTGCGGTCTAAGTGCGCGGTCCCTTTAAATTTGCTGTGCGCGGCATCTTCCAGCAGCAGCAACTGGTGAGTGGCCTGCGCGGGACCTCCCGATGGGTGCGCAGCCGTGCACCTTAGGGGGAGCATTGCTTGCCTCCTGGGCATACAACTGGCATTGCAGAACAACGATGCCTTATAGAAACCGCTACATGTTCATTTCCATTGGTTTCAATCAACCCCAGTGTCATCCACAACTATTGAATCAGGTCACTTCTTTTTGGATAGGTTCAAAATTCAATCCTGTCGTAAACTCTTGTAATGAAAGGTTCAGAGGCCAAGGAACTGATTTTCATCTCCCTACTGCTCGGCTTTGCGATGTGAATGGCGTGGTAGCAGGGCAAACATGGATTATCTGATCCGTAAATAAATTCTGAACAATACTTTAGCCTGTATAAAGTAGTCTGATTGGGATAATTATATGAGTCTGCATTCCCAGGGAAGGAGTTGGGGGAATGAGGGGGATCTTGCACACTTGGAATGTATATTGGAAATCACTGTGCATGATTTTCCAAGCATCAACAATTCTTTCTCTTTAGAATGACGATTGGTGGTTGGAAAATTATGAGTGGCTCGCTCCCCGATTTCTGATACGTACTCTGGGCGAGTAAGGCTCTGAGTGCGGACTTGCAAACCTACCTGCATGGTGTGATATTTTCCATTCATCCCAGGTGACAGGAAAATGTGGTGGGCACATGTTATCCGGTAGCCAGTTTACCACGATCGCGGTTGATTGTTAGATGTTGTCTATGCTAACCCAAAAAGAAAGACACAGCTTTCAGTTCTTAGGAAATGCTCGGTAAACCTGTGAACAAGTTTTGCATATTTGGTTGTGCTAGGTTGATTATTTCTGTGACTGCATTTATTTCTGGTGTTGCTCGAGCTCCCAGCTTTTGCCTCCCTTCCTTGTGTGTAAATAATGAAATGACTGCTTTTATGCAATCATTGCTGGAAGTAGGGGAGAAAATCCTGGATGAACAGATGTTGTGATGTTTAGCTGGCTGACAGTAAATTGTGATTTTTTTTTTTTAAAACAGTCATTGTTTGGTTGAATAGAAATAAATTTTCCTGACAACAAGAATTCCATTCACCCGCATCACAACTCCCAACATCGCTAACTCTTTAACCCAGCCCACTGTGCAGCCAAGGAATGATTTATAACTTGTGATTGGTTTTAATATGGCTGCTGCCCAAGCTGAGCAGATGTTAAGGTTTTCATTTTCAGAGAAGCTCTACTGGAAAAATGAAACTGTAGGGGAGCATTTAAGGGAAAATGAAACTGTGAAGTGCAGGTGAAATCGAGTAGATAACCGAAGGGACAATAGAAATGGTATGACTGGCCATGACGGGTCCAGTCAGTGTGCACACTCCAACTGTGTTTGCCTGAACTTTAATTGCCCCCTGCGTGCCTGTTGCGGTATGATTATAATCTGTTAAATTTTAAATCTAAATTTTAAATCTAGATTTTTACTTTGCTTCAGAACATTTTGAAGAAGCCTCCCAGCCTGATGGCAATAATGACTCCAATGCAAGAGTACTTTTTTTAACCAATCATTAGTCATAAAACCCAAATATATGTCTGCCTTGCCACTTATTATGAGCTGAATGTCAGAGGGCTCCCATCAATGTTCCCTGTAAGCTGGGCTTTGTTCTGTTCCTTTTAATGCGCGGTCCCTTTAAATTTCTACACATGTGCGGTATTTACAATGTAAACGCCGGTGAGCGCCCTGCGCGGGACCTTTCCCATTACTGTGCGGCCCCCCAGCCACGCAGCTTAGAGGGAACGTTGGCTCCCAGATCATGAGAAGCAGGAGTGAAGCTCTTAATGGTGCATTTACACTGCAGTTTGGGACATAAACATATGAAATGAAGGATGGGAAAAAACCATCAAGCCCGCCCCATCAAGAATTGTGCACCATTTAGGGTTTAGTAGTATAGTAGTTATGTTACTGGACTAATAATCCAGAGACCGGACTAATAATCCAGAAAACGTGAGTTCAAATCCCACCATGGTAGTTTGAGAATTTGAATTCGGTTTTAAAACACTGGAAATAAAAAGCTGATATCAATAGAAGTGACCATAAAATTGTTAGATTGTTATAAAAAACTCCCAACAGAAATTTCAATGTGTGGAAATTGAGAGCGGAGAGACCCTCTTCTCTAAACATTTAAATTTAGGTTGGGTAGGTGTACAAAATACCCAAGAGACCCAACGCACCCCCTAAGCACATTCATAAACCAGGCTTGACACTGCACTTGATTTACAACTCCATGAGGTGTCAAACTGAAGCGATATGAGTCGCCATTTCCACTGACATTAAATTTACAGTATAAATACTAAGAGGCATGGATAATCTATATGTTAGCAGGTTATTTGACCACAGGACACAGATGTAGAGGACACTGACAAACCTAAAGCTAAGAAATAGGAGAAGTCGTTTTCTCCACAGAGTAATTAAAGGTTTTTAGATTGGACTCCCAGAAAAAAGCAGCTATTAAAACAATAACTTGCAGTTACATAGCGCTTTAATGTAGAAAAATCATCCCAAAATGCTTCACAGAGGCATAATCAAAAAATAGATGTCGAGTCAAAGAAGGAGATATTAGGAGGCGTGATCAAAAACTGGTGAAAGAGGTGGGTTTTAAAGAGGGTCGTAAAGGATTGGAGACGAAAGGGTTTAGGGAAGGAATTCCAAAGGGTGGGGGTTAGGCAGCTGAAAGTCTGGTTGCCGATGGGGCAAGGGGGTGGGATGGGCAAGAGGCCACAGTCAGAAAAGCAAAGGGCTGAATCTGTATCTTTCCGTGGGTTTGGGTGCCGGGGGTGGGGGGGTGGGGGGCGTGTAGTGGGTCGCTATCCCAAACATTCTTATCAGCGCGCTTTGCAGTGTCTTTTTAACTAAACTACTCCAATTGAATTAGTCATGCGGCTTTCCTGGCCAATTAACTGGAGCGGGTCTGATGACGTCACGGATGACTCGACTTCATCTCACCTACTTAAAGGAGTATTGCACAGATGACAGTTGAAGGTTGGTGGAGGTGCTGCAGAGGTTGGTGGGGGAGACAGTGCTTGGTGTTAGAGTAAGCAAGTTGTTTGATTCTAAAGATTTAAACATTTATAAGCAAAAAAGCAGGCTCAGCACCAAAAGGCTGCCCCCCGATTCAGTGATGCCTCCCTGGAAATTCTGCTCCAGGGAGTGAGAGCCCGCATGGAGGTCCTCTTCCCTGGTGACGGGAGGAAGAGGCCAGCGGCAGAGACAAGAGGGCATGGCTGGAGATCGCTGAAGAAGTGAGCAGCAGGAGTGTTGTCACCAGGTCCTGGATACAGTGCAGGAAGAGATTTAATGATCTCATGAGGTCAGGAGAGCTGAGTACAATGCCACATTCAACTACATCCTGATGTGCATATCACTCCAACCCCATCATTCTGCCTTCCCAAGCCTACTCCTACACGTCACTCCTCACACCAAACCTACCTTGCAGGTGCACCCATCTCTCACTGTCTATGCACCTACTCACCTGAATCCTCATCTGACTATCCACCACTGACACTCACCTCATCCTAATACAATCATAGAATCATAGAAATTAACGCCACAGAAGGAGACCATTTGGCAATGTCACGCCACTCCCTCATAGTCTCCCTCTACAGATGTAGCCCATCCATCCCTTACACTCATTCCATCACTCTCACTCAAGGTTCTCTTGTTTCCCTCCTTGCAGGAGAAGAGAGCGCAGAACACCAGGGAGAGGCAGAGAGCTGGAGGTGCTGAACATCAATGGAGTTGCGGAGCTGTTGGCGGTGGGAGACGGTGAGAGGGGGATCTCCCAGCAAGCTGGCTACAGAATTAAATCTCATACAGCCACATGGCATACAACAGTCACTCATGGTGACTTGATGTCAGCAGCCAGTGAAATATGATCATGTGCATAATGGCAACTTGCAACGTTCTTATCATAAGAGTTCTAATTCATCTCTTTACTCTCCCACAGGTCCATCAAGTGCCCCCCCCACCCCCACTGTCCAGTCGGAGGAGGAAGCCGACTCCTCAGAGGAAGCTCCAGTCTCTGAGGGTGCACTGTCACACGACCCATGCACACCCAGCACCAGCGCAGATACGCACACCTCGGTGGGTCCTTTGCGCCATAGAGCAGAGTTATCACCTGGTGTCTCACAAATCACAAGTGCGCAAGAGCAGATGATGTTGACAGGGACAGCAGTGAAGAGTCCTCGCCGGAGGGCGCAGGACGCTCCAAGCTCTGATCAGCTGGATGCAGATGCTGAACCTCAGGGGCAATCGACAAAGAGGATGATCTTGGAGGAGCAGCAACAAATGCAGGAGGCTCTGGCGGCTTTTCCAGCTGCGATGTGCTCGATCGTAGGGAAAATGGAGGAGTCCGTCTCCACCATAAGCAGCACCATATCACAGGCGATGGCGACGATGTGCTCTTCCATGGAAAGGGTGGCCACCTGCATGGAGCAGCTAATGCGCCAGTCAAACGAGTCCATGCTAGCTGTGAAGAACAGCTTGCAGTCTCTGATTGTAGCCATATCTAGGAGGGACACAAACATAGACTTGGGCCTTCATCGTCCCACTGATGTGCAGCAAAGTGCTCTCCAGTGCCTTGCTAGCAGGGAAGTGCGGGTGGCCCGTGAGAGGGGACATGGAAGTGGGGCTCTTCTCAAAGCGCTCTGACTTCTCCCCCGTTACCTCCCTCTCAGTCAGAGCCCCACATGTTGCCTCGTTTCCCGATGGCCGAGTCTGCCCCTGCATAGGTGCAGGAGGAGCAGACTTTGGCGGGGTCATCACAGGCTCCAAAACCCAGAGGATGTCCGCCAAAAGTGTCTAAGCAGTCGCAGCAGGGAAGTGAGCAGTCTGCCTCGACCGCTGCTGAAGCCACAGGGGTAGCACCTCGTAGAAGTAGTAGGAAAAGAAAAATGACACAATTGTAGATGCATAAGGGTATGCACATAGGTGTGTTCCAAAATGTTAGAGGGTTAAGTTTCAGTTCTATTTATGAGCCACATAAATGTATTTCTTTGCACCACTTTCCCGCCTTGTCCATTTTTGCCTGCTACCTGAGAAGTGGCCTTGTCAGTTGAAGTGAATGATAAGACATTACCTAACGTCAAGCAATGAGTGTGTGTGACAGGGATGGTTTGGTCATTTTAGGACGGCTTTGTGGTTTTGGGTTGCAGGGGGGGAGGGGGGAATTTGGTTCAGCATATGGGTGCACTGGTGCAACTTAACTAAATCGTGCCATTATGAGGCCATCCCAGGCCTCCCAGGCAGCAATGTGCACCGCTGCTGGTGCCATCTCCACCTCAGGTTCTTACTCCTCCTCCTCCTCGTCTTCCACCTGCTCCTCCTCCAAAGAGGCTCTGTGCTCTGCGCCTTGCTTGTCCTGCAGCTCCAACCCTCGCTGCTACGCTCTGTTGTGCAGGGCGCAGCATACGACGATCATTCTGGAGATCCTGGCTGGTGCGTACTGAAGGGCTCCTCCAGATCTGCCAAGGCATCTGAAGCGCATCTTCAGCATCCCGATTGCTTGCTCGATTACACATCTGGTCATCATGCGGCTTTGATTATAGCGCTCTTCGGCCTCATTGCTTGGCCTCCTCAAAGGTGTCATCAGCCACATCTTCAGTGGATAGCCCTTTTCTCCAAGCAGCGAGCTGGTAAGTATGTTTGGGGGTGCGAAGAGCTGAAGGAGGGTGGATTGGCACAGCACAAAAGAGTCATGACAGCACCCTGGGAATCTGGCGCACACATGGATGATGATCTTTTTCTGGTTGCAGACGAGCTGCACATTGAGGGAGTGGTCGCCCTTCCGGTTCACGAATACTCCTGGATCATCTGGGGGTGCCTTGATGGGCACATGTGTGTAGTCGATGATGCCCTGCACCTGTGGGAAGTTAGCCAGAGCCGCAAAGCCGAGCGCCCACTCAGTCACTCTGGTCTCATCAGTGGCAAAGTTGATATAATTGGCTGACTTGTGAAACATGGCATCAGTCATCTGGGTGATGCATCTGTGGGTGGCCGACTGCGAGATCCTGGAAATGTCTGCTGCAGATCCCTGGAAGGAGCCTGAGGTGAAGAAGTTGAGGACAGTGGTGACTTTGACAGCCACTGATTGGTAAGGCGTCTCCACCAGGTCCTCTCGGCAGCAGGTCTTCTTCCAGCAAGCTGCAAATGTCTGCGGCGACCTGGCGCGATAGCCCGAGCCTCCTGAAGCACTGCTGTTCAGTCATGTCCAGGAAACTCATCCTCTGCCTGTATGCCCTGTGATGGGGGTAGCGTCTCCGGTGCAGTGCACCCCTGTGCTCATCCCCTCTCTTTTGTGGAGCAGCAGGTCGGTGAGGAGAAGGCTGCTGCTGGTGTTTTTGCTGCTGCTGGTGTTACATGTGTTGTTGCTGCTGGGGCTCATCTTTGTCCAAATCTGAGGTCCAAAGTGAAACTGCATAAGCGGCACCCATGCTGATCTGATAGATGCCAGATAAAGTGGAGATCGGAAGCACAATCCTCCAATGTAGTGAGAGTGGCTTCCAAGGTTGTAGAAATCACCTGTAAACTCCTGAAAGCAAACTCTTAGCACAAATGGTGTCAGCAAGAGCCTTTCTCTTAGGCAAGGAACCAGGTGTGAGGTGTGAGTATTTATGTGATTTTTTCAATTGTCAATTGTTCAACTCACACAATGGCCGCTCAGCTCTCGCCTTGCTTTCACAGGCGAGGCTCAGGGGGAAACCCGTGAATCCCATGAACAACCAGTAAAATCTGCAACATCAGGTTAAAAAGCCTGTTAATAGTCTGTTAATGCACTCTTAAATACTTGAATTAGGTTGCCCGCCTCTCCCGAGCGGGTCTCTGGCGCGCTGAGAAATGCGCCGGAGTTAAAGATGGAAGTCGGCGGGATGAAGGCAGCTTCCCAAAGCGCTGTCAATTTCAACGCTTTTAACTGCCCACCCGCTCGCAAACCTGCACTCATTTCAAAGGGAAAATTACGGCCAAAGAGTTGGGCGGGTATTGTAGAGCTGGAGGATACTATAGTACTTAACTCCTTTTATAAAAGAGCTTGTTAAGTGCCTTGTTTAGAATGGGATTGAATATCATAGGCATAACCATGTAAGTAGATGATCAAATAATCCATTGAGCATTATGGGTCTAGTCCTGCTAGGACCATAGGAATGCTATTTCTGGAATGCAGCTGGTCTGGATTGAGTAATTTGGTCGTAATGTTAGATTTCTATCCTAAGTTTCACTAGGGCATCAGGGAGAAATTTTTGGAGAGACATACCTTAGAGGTTTTGTCTGTAGTTAACCACTTCACTCCAGAGTTGGACTGAGCTGTGAACTTTGAAGGAACAGGCTTGATGGACTAAATCTCCTCATCTTTTTCCATATTTTCTTATAGACGGTGGACTGGAGAGGGACCCAGTGTTTTACAGGAGCAATGATAGCATTAACTGCATTTGGACTTCAATGCCCAACATTCTTATTGGTAAATACTGAACACAAGCTACGTTTCTCAGCTTTCCTTTCATTTCTTTTTTAGGCAAACAAAGACTGGCCTGTAAGTGTAAAAGTAAAGGACTATTTCGTGACGGAACTCTTTTGGGGGATTTTAGGAACTTCATGCTGAGCATATAGATCGGGGAAATTCAGCCGAGATTCTCGCTCCTGATTACTATTCCGCTGGAAGTTTTTTAAATTCATTCTCAGGATATGGGCATTACTGGCAAAGTTGGCATTTATTGCCCATCCCTAGTTGCCCTTGAGAAGGTGATGGTGGGCCTTCTTCTTGAACTGCTGCAGTTTGTGTGGTGGAGGTGCTCCCAAAGTGCTGTTAGGTAGAGAGTTTCAGGATTCTGTCCCAGCACCTGTGAATATCAGATGAGAGCAGAATCATATTCAGTCTTGAGCCCCATGTGGTTGGCTATGCTGCCAACACTCACCTGACGCCTCATACGTGACTAATGAGGTGTCAGAGGGCAACCAACACCAATTGAAATACACCTAGTTAGGAGTCAACAGCTTCAGCAGAAGAGAAAATTGGTGAAAAAAAGAACTGCACAAAATAAACCATGCATGCACACAGAGACAAAACACATGTACACTGATGTAAGAAAACTACTAGGCACTTGGTCTAAGCATTAAACAAAGCTTTAATCAACTGTTTTACAACATGGAGGTCTAGTTGTCCTTCACTAGTTCCTGTTAAAGAATGTCCTGAGCAAGCTGGGCCCATGCCCGAGTATTTATACTCTACCTGGACAGCGCCACCAGCATGCCACCCAGTATTATGTCATAAGTCATTTCCCATGAATGACAAGATTCATGTCATACACCGTACATAAAACACCACATCTCGTGATGTTCTTTGACAGCAGCTGATCCAGCATCTGTGGGTCCTAGACAAGGAATAGAGATCAATGAGCGGATTGGTGAGTTTGGGTTGGATTAATGCAAAACATATTTCTCCAGGTTACGAGAAACTCGGAGCAGAGCATCAGGTTTATTTTCAGAGTTTGAGTTTGCAGGGCTATGGGGAAAGAGCAGGGGAGTGGGACTACATGGATAGCTCTTTCAAAGAGCCAATGCAGGCACGATGGGCCAAATGGCCTCCTTCTGTGCTATATGATTCTAGGATTCTAGAAACCTGTGATATTGGAGTAGGGGAATGAGACAAGTCAATTGGATGAAATGGGGAATTGGTCAGGTGGAATGAAGTCTAAGGCAGACGGACGAAGGATGAGCTAAGTTGGAATAATGAGGCTGCCATCATCAGTTGACCATTATAATTGAACTTGAGATCACAACTTGAACTTTGTATGACTTTCCCTGATGGCTCCATGAGTTTATTTAGGTTAGGGATGAAAAAATTGTCCAAGATTCCCACTCCTGATTACTATCCAGCAGCTCTTGCTGGAAGTGTGTGCATGTGCAGGTGTGAGTGCGTGAACATCAGGTGAGAATAAGATTAGGCTCAACTATGATATCCCATGTGGTGGAATAATCGAGCAAACCCACTGTCAAGGTTATAATGCACCTTCTCCAAATTAGTTCTGGTATCCAACCAGCATCACACATGTATTAATTTTAATGGATTTGTTCTTAAAGTGAATAGAGTATACTCATCTCAGGCTCAGCTAGAAATTTGTTTTATGTTGACAGTAAAGGATTAAAGTGATTCCTGTTCATTCATGTCTGTATGACCCATTTAAAGTAGTGCTTATGACCTTCTGTAAGATGCACTGATCATACAGGGGCTTTGTTCTGGGCAGTTTTAATATGCATAAAAGGTGAAGACTTTGAATTTAGAAAGTATGACCCTGAGCAATGATTTATTTCAAACTCTAAGTATCTCTGTTCAGGGAAGCTTCACTAATGGGCTTTTCCAGGAAGCTGAACAATGTCAGAACCTCTTTCTTGTGGTTAAGTTATCGCATGTATTTCGCTGAATGACGTTAGTAGTTCTGTGTTAATGATTATGATTTAAACGGGAACTAATATCCAATGTGCTGCCGCTGCTTCTAATCAGTGTTTTTCTTCTTTTATTTTGGTAACCTTGCAGTAAATGTTTGATTATTACTTTTTCTTTAAAAAAAAAACGCTTTTGATAAGAGCAGATCATTGTAAGGAATACAAACAATTGATTTTTTTGTTGTTTCTCTATATAACGTTATCATTTTGTTGTACTGCATAGAAATTTTTATGAGGTATATATGTGCCACGAGAGGCTTTGGCAGTATAACAGTAAAATCAATGTTGTCTTTGAACAAAAGTTAACAGCAACTTAAATGGTTCTTTGAATGACTTCCATTAGACAATCTATAGAAGTCTCTAAAAAGCTTTAAAACCTAATAAAAATTCTTTTGAGTTTTGGGATTTGTGTTTGTTGGTTGATGTCTAACGATTTGATTAGAATCAAAGTTGTCCAAGTACTGAAGGTCATGAAAGCAGAATGTCTGGAATCTATATGTGATTGGAGACAGTGACTTACTGGTTTTCTTTTATGAGCGAGAAACACCAATTGCTCTTGAATGCTGCATATAAGTAGGGTTACCAACCCTATCGGATTTTTTTTTAAATTTGTTTATGGGATGTGGGCGCCGCTGGCAATGCCAGCATTTATTGCCCATCCCTAATTACCCTCGAGAAGGTGGTGGTGAGCTGCCTTCTTGAACCGCTGCAGTCCATGTGGCGAAGGTACTCCCACAGTGCTGTTAGGTAGGGAGATCCAGGATTTTGACCCAGCGGCGATGAAGGAACGGCGATATACTTCCAAGTCAGAATGGTGTGTGACTTGGAGGGGAACTTGGAGGTGGTGGTGTTCCCAGGCGCCTGCTGCCCTTGTCCTTCTAGGAGGAAGAGGTCGCGGGTTTGGGAGGTGCTGCCGAAGAAGCCTTGGTGAGTTGTTGCAGTGCAGGATTATCCTGGAGACTCCAAGAATTAAAGAGTAATCTCCTAGACACTGTTGCAAGCAACCCAGGAGAAACATCATAGTGGCAGCAAAAAAAATTGTGTTTTTTTAATTCACTTTCATTTATTTGTTGTAAAACTACTGGGAATGGCGGTTGGAGGCGGGAGGTCATGTGATGGAATACGTCCAACCAGAGTTGGTGACTCTAAATTATAGAGTAGGTTTTGTCAGGCTCCACTGGAGGTGCAGAACCTCACTGTTTGGGAATGTTTGTTATAATATTGATTGCGGAATCATACCATGCAGCATTTTGTGGTAAAAATAATTGCTGTTTTTTTTAGGCTGTGATGCCGATCAGTGCTTTAGGAATTATGATAATGGCTCCCAAGCTGGATTTCATGTTTTTCTCACTGGCTCCTCCCGCTCAGTGCTGCTTATCCAAATAAAAAGGGTGCAGTCATGTTTGGTTGTCTAATGGAAGTCATTCAAAGAACCATTTAAGTTGCTGTTGACTTTTGTTCAAAGACAACATTGATTTTACTGTTAAACTGCCAAAGCCTCTCATGGCACATATATACCTCGTAAAAATTTCTGTCCAGTACAACAAAATGATAACGTTATATATTGTGCAAGTGCATTTCTTAAAATTTTGTTGGTATTTTCACGGTTGGTTGTAATTTTTTTTAACTTACTAGTTAGTTTTACCAGCATTTTCCTTTGCTGTGTATGCTATATCTTTTGCATTGTACGACCATTAGTTACCCTCCTTTTTGTACAAAATTCTTGCTTGTAGCTGTAGTTTCACTCGCAGCAAAGTTCTCAGAATGGGAATTTCTTTGGAGTTCCTATTGTGCTCCCTGATTTGTAGAAGGAAGATGAATTCATGAGGTATATGAGCCCTCATCAATACCCCCAGGCTCAATATATAGATTCGACATTTGTATCTGGCTATGTCTAAGGAGATCTATCTCAACAATTGTATCTGGATATGTCTTATGAGACCTATCAATCCTCCATAGATTCATCAAGTGACAGATGCCATGTCTGTAAGGGGAGACATCTTCATCACTTTCTCTGTGGAAAGAAGCCATCAGCCGGACAGGGCACAGAACTTTTATCTGGTGGCAGAATTCTCAAGGGTACAGGGCTTCGGTAGATGACATCCATATGGCCAACTGGGCTCCTCAGAGCAATGTCATGACATACATGAACACAAAGGTTTCGCATTCCATTAATGCATAGAAACATGTCTGATATCCTGATAGCACCCATGATGCCTTTATTTTGCACCAATCCATTGTGCCTGGTTTATTTGAAGACACAGAGAGACGGGAGATATGGCTGCGAGAACGACAGGCTACCCTCTAAACAGGAAGAAGAAACAAAAGAAGGTGATGTGCAACCAGGATTAATAGTTCAAGTCAAGAAGAGTGCTGCTTCAATTAAATCCATAATCCAGCTTTACACAACTAGTCTTCCCAATTTGTCAATGTATAATGGCCTAATAAACATCACACCATCCATTCTCATCTATTCTACCTTAATTAACATACATAGATACATAGATACATAGAAGATAGGAGCAGGAGTAGGCCATCCGGCCCTTCGAGCCTGCTCCGCCATTTAATGAGATCATGGCTGATCCTTCAATTCAGTATCCCGTCCCCGCCTTCTCTCCGTAACCCTTAACCCCTTTTGCCTGTAGAAATATATCTAATTCCCTCTTAAATATATTTAATGAGCTGGCGTACACTGCCCTCTGTGGCAATGAGTTCCACAGGTTCACCACTCTCTGAGTGAAGAAATTCCCCCTCATTTCTGTCCTAAATGGTTTAGCCCTTATCCTTAAATTATGTCCTCTAGTTCTGTTCTCACCCGCCAAGGGAAACATTCCTTCTGCATCTAATCTGTCTAGACCTGTCAGAATTTTATACACTTCTATGAGGTCCCCTCTCAATCTTCTAAACTCCAGTGTGTACATCCCTAAACTACATAGTCTCTCCTCATAGGTCAATCCCGCCATTCCTGGTATCAGCCTGGTGAATCGCCGCTGCACCCCCTCCATGGCAAGAACATCTTTCCTCAGATGAGGCGACCAAAACTGTACACAGTACTCGAGGTGTGGTCTCACCAGTGCCCTGTACAGCTGCAGCAAGGTATCCCTGTTCCTGTATTCCAACCCTTTTGCTATGAAGGCCAGCATACCGTTTGCCTTCTTGACCGCCTGTTGCACCTGCATGCTCGCCTTCAGTGACTGGTGTACAAGAACACCCAGGTCTCTCTGTACTTCCCCCTCTCCCAATTTATTGCCATTTAAATAATAATTTGCCCTCCCGTTCCTGCACCCAAGGTGGATAACTTCGCACTTGTCCACATTATAGTGCATCTGCCATTTATCCGCCCAATCACCCAGTCTGTCCAAATCGCTCTGGAGCTTCCTGGTCTCCTCCTCTGAGCCCACCCCCCCTCCTAGTTTAGTGTCGTCTGCAAATTTGGAAATGCTGCATTCGACTCCCTGATCCAGGTCATTAATATAAATTGTGAACAGCTGGGGACCCAGGACAGATCCCTGTGGTACCCCACTTGTTACTGCCTGCCATTCAGAAAATGAGCCGTTTATTCCAACTCTCTGTTTTCTATCTGACAGCCAGTTCTCTATCCACGTCAATACTTTCCCCTTTATCCCATGAGCTTCAATTTTCCATGCTAATCTTTTATGTGGGACCTTATCGAAGGCCTTTTGGAAGTCCAGGTACACCACATCTACTGGCTCTCCCCCATCTATTTTACCAGTTACTCCCTCAAAAAATTCCAATAGATTAGTCAAGCACGATTTACCCTTTGTAAATCCATGTTGACTCTGTCCTATCCTGTCCCCATTTGCTAAGTGCTCGGCTATTTCATCCTTAATGATGGACTCCAGCATTTTGCCCACAACTGATGTAAGGCTTACAGGTCTGTAATTACCTGCTTTTTCCCTACCCCCCTTTTTGAATAGTGGGGTAACGTTAGCTACCCTCCAATCCATGGGCACTGTTCCCGAGTCTAATGAATTCTTTCATACTTTCATCTACAGCTACCTTAAAGAAATACTTTGGAGAAAGGTGAAATAAAATGTACCAAATTCACTTCCCTACAAAAATACTGTGAATGGCAAACTAATGATAACCATGGTGTTTCCTCTTGGTGACCTTACAAAGAAGTGTCTATTCTGTGCTGTGTCTAAGTGGGAGGAGCAAGTGTGATATGCTGTAATTCAATGAGGGCCTCATAGGGGGGAAGGTGGCCATGTATCTCTTGGTGCAATGTTTGGTCAGGCAATGGCTACCCGCACCGACCCGATACCTCTTCAGTCCTTTAAGAGGGCCATCTGGGTTGGGCAGAAGCGCCATCGCGCTGAGAAGAAGCAGTCTTATCTGTCTTTTCCACTGTTGTGTCACAGCTGCTGGGCACCCCTGCAGAATGTGCTTGAGAATATACAATAGGATACCACTGAAAAGTGGGGAATATGTTATCAAGGTTCTCTCAAGTGAACCCCTAGCCATCCACTCTGGTACTGAAAGATCCTGTAAGTCAGAGCCCAAGGCCCCATTAGCCTCATTCACAATGTTCATGAGAAACTGTGCATGAGTTTGTGCCCTTAGTCTAAGTTTTCCAATGTGCACTGCAGTTGTGTAGATCTGTCACACATTGCTGCAGAGATGTCAGAGCTGCAGATTCTCTGATAATCTATGTCAGGTGTTCATCACATTCTCAGAATGTGCCTTCACACCCCTTTTGTTTATTGAAAAACTCTCCTCTGAAGGCTGGCCCAGTGACGTACCAATCTCTGGCTAATGCCCCTATGGAAAGCTTGTGGCTGGCACAATGGTCAGCTGCTTCCTGCTCTTCTACTACTATTTCCATTTACTATTTCTCAAGCTCACTCCTTCACTGCCCTGGATTGATTGTATCTGTGACTGTGTATGTGAGAGTGATGTGGCACGCTATGAAATTCTGAGTTGTTCTGAACCACTGGGGCCTGTCACACCAACCTACATCCCTCCCTACATCCCTCCATTACAAAACAGTATTCATGTAGTTTCTGGTGGCAGTTTTGGTTTGGAGCATATCTTATAAGGTTTATGTGTGGCAGTACAAACTAGTTCAGCTACATACAGAGTTCCCTACAGCTACATTGACATGAAAGCGTATGCGAATGAACTGAAAGGTTGTCTCCATATTTAGTGCACTGCCTTCCTAGGTTAAAAGCAGTGTCTGTGCCATGCATGCTATGGACCAATAGTTATAATCTGCCAAATCTGAGTAGACTTACCTTTGCATTTCTCCCGATGACTGAACACTTCTTATACATTAGCTTCCTGATCCAATGGACCTATGAAACTGAATTCATTGTCTCTGCAATGTCCATTCGGGCATTTTGGAATTCAGCTTTTACAAGTAGGGTGCATTTCTGCACCAAGGAGGGGCACCGTCCTTTGCTGCACTCCTAGAATCATAGAATAGAATCATAGAATCATACAGCACAGAAAGAGACCATTCATCCCATTGTGCCTGTGCCGGCTCTTTGAAAGAGCGATCCAATTAGTCCCACTCCCCTGCTCCTTCCCTCAGCAATTGCATTGTTCCCCGCCCTCTGAACAAATGTAGAAAGCCTATTATAACCAGTGGCCAGGGCTGACCTTGTGAGAGCTGACGTTGCCAGCCCTCTTCACTACCGGCCCAATTCACAGCAGCCCTAGAAGCGATTTTGTCAAGATCGCAAAATCAGAGCTTATTATTGCATTACAGAAATAACACCTTATCTCACCATCACACAGGAGAGATTACAGTATTCAATGGGGAGCATGGTTCCTGTAGAAATTATTGATGGATGTGCCTTTAAATGATCCCTTAAGACAATACACACATTGGGCAACCATTGTGTTACGTCACACATGCAACATGATACCTTAGGTCTTCAGACGTCTAACAAATGATAGTTTATCTTTATGGTTTTCTTCTTTCCGTGTCTCCATTTTTGTATGCCAGCCTCTTTTTCCCTCATTTTCTGTCACTCTGTGGTCTCTCCCCACTTTATGTCTTTATTGCTGCTGCAGAAAAGGACATGCATCTCTTTCATCATGATCATGTTGCCTGTGATGCAATAGTTTTGTGGTAGCACTCTCGCCTCTAAGACAAGAGGTCGTGGGTTCAAGCCCCACTCCAGAGACTTGAGCACATAATCTAGGCTGACGCTTCTGAGCAGTAATGAGGGAGTACTGCACCGTCGGAGGTTCCGTCTTTCGGATGAGGCGTTAACCCGAGGCCCTGTCTGCTCTCTCCGCAACAACAACAACTTGTATTTATATAGCGCCTTTAACATAGTAAAACGTCCCAAGGCGCTTCACAGGAGTATTATAAGACAAAAAATTTGACACCGAGCCACATAAGGATAAATTAGGGCAGGTGACCAAAAGCTTGGTCAAAGAGGTAGGTTTTAAGGAGCATCTTAAAGGAGGAAAGAGAGGTAGCGAGGCGGAGAGGTTTAGGCAGAGAATTCCAGAGCTTAGGGCCAAGGCAACAGAAGGCACGGCCAGCAATGGTTGAGCGATTATAATCAGGGATGCTCAAGAAGGCAGAATTAGAGGAGCGCAGATATCTTGGGGGGTTGTGGGGCTGAAGGAGATTACAGAGATAGGGAGGCCATGGAGGGATTTGAAAACAAGGATGATGTAAAAGATCCTATGGCACTATTTCGAAGGATAGCAGGGGAGTTCTCCCCGGTGTCCTGGCCAATATTTATCCTGCAACCAACATCACTGAAACAGATGATCTGGTCATTTATTTCAATGCTGTTTGTGGAACCTTGCTGTGTGCAAATTGGCTGCCGCATTTCCTACATTACAACAGTGACTACACCTCAAATGTACTTAATTTGCTGTAAAGCACTTTGGGACGTTCTGAAGTCATGAAAGGCGCTACATAAATGCAGGTTTTTTTTAAATCTCATTGAGCATTTCAACCAAAAGAATTCTGCCGAAACTGTTTAACAAAAACAAAATGTCACTTGAAACCTTTCTGCAAAGCAGCAGTTTAACTGTGATGGTAAAAAGGTATTTACATCTTGCTTTGGGCTGCATGCATGTGCTAGATTTTCTGCCCATTGACTATGAATGGGTGGATGGCTTTTCACCCTGGCGGTTGTTGTTTATTTTTTAGTCTGATCCAGTAGATATATGTCAAAAATGAAGAACTGTTTTGCTCTTGAGTTGTATCTGAGAGTATTATTTTTTATGAAATTACTATTTTTCCCCATTCACTTGGGAAATTTGTTGGGGATGTTAAGAAAATAGAAGATGATTAAAAAATGGTCAGTGCTGTTCAGAAGCAGGTAGGTTTACATTTTATCAAATGCTCCCTTCCAGTTCCCCTTTTTGTCTTTGTCCATTCCTATTCTTCTTTGTTTCTCTCTTCTGTTTCCCTCTGTCTGACTTCCTCTGTTTCTGTTTCTCGCTTTCGACAAAAGAAGAACACTGCTGGCTTACGTCTGCGTCCCACAGCTTTCGTGTTTACTAGGCTACTACCAGTGCAGATGAACGCTGTTGTGCGGCCCAGAAGACAGAGGGTTAAGTTGCAGCATAGCTTGGCATTGACTGTGTTCAAACAAAGGTGGCTCCTAATCGGTATATAGTAAGATGCCTTTATATGGTATGAGACCTGTGCAGGTGGCATCAGCTGCCGACAGGCGAGGCTTGTCCAGTCAGCTGTGACATAAAACTTGTCACTAAAACTGGCAGAATGTAGAGGAGGACTGTGATAAAATGCAGGATGATGATAATAAACTTGCAGAATGGGCGTGTAATTGGCAAATGAAGTTCAATATAGGTAAGTGTGAGGTAGTACTTTTTGGTAGGAAGAATAAGGAGGTCACATACTCCTTGGAAAATATGTATCTAAATGGGGCTGAGGAACAGAGGGATCTGGGGTACAGATACACAAATCACTAAAAGTAGCGACACAGGTTAATAAGGCCACAAAAAACGCAAACAAAGAACTGGGGTTCATTTCTAGAGCGATAGAATTGAAAAGCAGAGAAGTTATGTTAAACTTGTATAGAACCTTGGTTAGACCACACTTTGGAGTTCTGCGAACAGTTCTGGTCTCCATATTATAAAAAGGACATAGAGGCACTGGAGAAGGTGCAAAAAAGATTTACCAGAATGATACCAGAACTGAAAGGTTATACCTATCAGGAAAGATTGAATAGGCTGGGTCTCGTTCCTCTAGAAAAGAGAAGACTGAGGGGTGACCTGATAGAGGTCTTTAAGATTATGAAATAGTTTGATAGGGTAGACGTAGAGAAGATGTTTCCACTTGTGGGCGAGACCAGAACTAGGGGCCATAAATACAAGATAATCACTAATAAATCCAATAGGGAATTCAGGAGAAACTTCTTTACCCAGAGAGTAGTTAGAATGTGGAACTCGCTACCACAAGGAGTAATTGAAACGAATAGCATAGATGCATTTAAGGGGAAGCTAGATAAGCACATGAGGGAAAATTGAATAGAAGGATATATTAATGGGGTGAGTTGAAGAAGGGTGGGAGGAGGCTTGTGTGGAGCATAAACACCGGCATGGACCAGTTGGGCAGAATGGCCTTTTTCTGTGCTGTAAACATTTTGTAATACTTTGTCAAACTGTGGGCATGTTGGCCTGAGTGAATCCTGGCAAGTTTACCTTCAATTTTCAAGTGCCAGAAGCCAGCACAATTTTCACACAATATAAAACCAGCTGTAAATCATGCGATATTTTTCCATTAGATACAACAGTATATTATTTTTCTGTAATATTCTTTCACATGAAATTGGATATCATTGCAGTATGAGTCACATGATCGAATAGCACTTGAATCTGAATCACAGAAACCAGCTGTCCGTTTGAAATTTTCTTTGATTCAGATGCTTTATGGGCTCATTTTAAAATGGTAAGAAAGGTTTACCAATCTTTTTTTCAGAAGAATATATGCTAACATAGGCAACTATTGGTTGGGAGTTTCCTCAGAGCTGCTCCCACTCCACTGCCGGAACTGTGACAGAAACCCCATACAGACTGCCTGCATCACCCTCTTATGGGGCTTCCTACTCTCAGTCTGTCCCTTGGGACAGGCTGGATGGACCATAGGGTCTTTACCTGTCTGTCATTATTCGTATGTTCTTCAGACAGCAACATCGCCAGAGAATCTGGGGGCCCTCCACTTGCTTACACCGCTCCCCACCACCCCCCCAGCCCCCCACCGCCCCCACCCCCACACTTCCCTCCCAGGATGATGCTACTCCTGCTGCTTTAGATATTGTTACTGTTCTTCTTCCTCCTGCTGCTCAGAAAGTGATGTGGCCCTTTAACTAACTGCAGTCAACTACTGGCAGATAACCGTCTCTCTCTGCAAGGTCTCCCAGCCTGATGCCAACATCTACCTGTGCCATATTGTGGTTCAGTCACTGGTCCAGGTGGCTCATACTACTTTACTAACGTATCCTAACACCGCCATCGAAGGCCCCTCTAGTACCCAGACCAAAATAGACACCAAGCCAAAGAAGGAGATATTAGGACAGGAAAGATTCTAAAAGCTTGGTCAAAGAAGTGGGTCTTAAAGGAAGGGGAGAGAGGTGGAGAGGCAGATTGAAGGTTGGATTTCTAGGGGCTAGACAGCTGAAGGCATAGCCACCAATGAAAGGGTAAAGGGAGTGGGGTATGCATAGGAGGCCCGTGTTGGAGGATAATAGAGTCCTTGGAGGAAAAGGAATGGGTTTATGCATATCCAACATTAGCGGTACATCACTTCTCCAAAAGCTATCTGAACAGTCACCTTCCCCCTTTCTGAGAAGAACTCTCTTCCCCTTCACAGAGGCAAACTTCCCCTCAACTTCTCCAGTTCACAGAGGCACTCTCTCCCTCTCATCCCCTAGAGAAGAGCCACTGGTTTAGATTTTGACTTTGTGCGATGGTGTAAAATGGGTGATAGCGAATCGGCAGCCCGTTTTACATCCCTCCCCATTTTTATTTGCTTTGAAGTCAACGGAAATAAAAATCGGGAAAGTTGTAAAATGGGCTGCCGATTTGCCATCACCCGTTTAACACTATCGCACAAGGTCAAGATTACCTTCACTTTCTCCCTCCAGCTTCCTCAATTAACAAATGCACGCTCTCCCTCCAACTCCCTCCCCTGTTCTCCCCCCCCCCCACCCCCGCCGTCCCTCCCCCCGATTTACAGAAGCTCTCTGGCCCTCTAACTCCCTCCAATGCACAGAGCCAGTCTACCCCATTCAACCTTCTCTCCCTTTCCCATTGGTATTCTACCTCCTTGATGATCTTCTCAATGTTGGTCCCAGCTGCAGTTTGAACCTGATGCTGGGAGCAGACTTCGTGCTGCAGGCAGGAATTCCCACTGGCAGCCCAGATTCCACTTTAAATATTTTAATTTTGAATACTTTTAAAAGGACATCCAGTTCATAGAAGGTAAATCAGTTGATGGCAAATCCACTAATACTATCCCCATTGCACCTTTTATGGTCTGTCCCAGCTACAAGCTGCAGACAGAACCATCATAGAATGATACAGCACAGAAGGAGGCCATTTGGCCTATTGTGCCTGTATGGCTCTTTGGTAGAGCTATCCAATAAGTCCCACTCCCCTGCTCTTTCCCCATAACCCTGTAAATTTTTTCCCTTCAGGTATTTATCCAATTTTCTTTTGAAAGTTACTATTGAATCTGCTTCCACCACCTTTTCAGGCAGTGCATTCCAGATCACAACAACTCGCTGTGTAAAAAAATGTTTCCTCATGTCGCCTCTGGTTCTTTTGCCAATCACCTTAAATCTGTGTCCTCTGGTTACCGACCATTCTGACACTGGAAACAGTTTCTCCTTATTTACTCTATCAAAACCCTTCATGATTTTGAACACCTCCATCAAATATCTTCACTGCTCTAAGGAGAACAATCTCAGCTTCTCCAGTCCTTCCACGTAACTGAAGTCCCTCATCCCCGGTACCATTCCAGTAAATCTCTTAATACCCTCTTCCAGGCCGAAGAGAAGACCAGTGAGAAGATCGTGAGAAAACAGAGTGTCGGTGAATTGCCAAGCATAAGCTTGCAGGGCAGCAGCTGACTTGCTGCTCCTGGGATAGAAAGTGTACATGTGGGCGTATAGTGCATATGCCTGGCTACCAGTGTTCCCTGTAAGTTGTGCGGCCGCGCACTGCTCCAGCGAACCCGTGCAGCCAGCTCGCCGGCATTTCAATGTAAAAACCGCGCATGCGTGGTATCTTGAATGGCCCGCAGAGCAAGGGGCCGTGCAGGACCAAAAGTCATTACAGGGATCATAGCTAGCTGCATCCTTGAGTACAATAAACACGCTGCCATCTGCACCCACTTTGATACCCACTGTAGCAAAATAATGGACCCCAAGTGGAGTAAGATCACCCACCTGAACTTTAGACAAGAGCATCTGCATAAATACTATAAAATATAATGAACACATGGGAGTGAGTTCAAGGCTGCGCTATCATTTTGGGGTTCAGATGCTAGCTTTGAACCACTCCATCATTGCTTTCATGGTTTTCACCATCATCTTAGTCCCTTGACAAGATTACTGTCTTGCTATCACTCTCACATTTCTCTGACCAGTCTCATGCTTGCAGCCCAAAGCAAATTTCTCAGATTAATCTCTATATTATACACACTGACCATATTATTTCCCAATAATCAGGTACTGATCATCACTGAATAAACCTGCCGAGATTACATACGAACATACGAATTAGGAGCAGGAGTAGGCCACTCGGCCCTTCGAGCCTGCTCCGCCATTCAATAAGATCATGGCTGATCTGATTACTCCACATTCCTGCCTACCCCCAATAACTTTTCACCCCCTTGCTTACCAAGAATCTATCTACCTCTGCCTTAAAAATATTCAAAGACTCTGCTTCCACCGCCCTCTGAGGAAGAGAGTTCCAAAGACTCACGACCCTCTGTGAGAAAAAAATTCTCCTCATCTCTGTCTTAAATGGGCGACCCCTTATTTTTAAACAGTGACCCCTAGTTCTAGATTCTCCCACAAGAGGAAACATCCTCTCCACATCCACCCTGTCCAGACCCCTCAGGATCTTATATGTTTCAATCAAGTCATCTCTTACTCTTCTAAACTCCAGCGGATACAAGCCTAGCCTGTCCAACCTTTCCTCATAAGACAACCCGCCCATTCCAGGTATTAGTCTAGTAAACTTTCTCTGAACTGCTTCCAGCGCATTTACATCTGTGCTGCACCTCCTCCAAGGCCAATATGGTATCCTGACGTACCTTGAAGTAATGGTCTGAATTTACCGATCCATTTTGTTTAACTTCTTTAAAGGTCCTCTCGCAATTATCACCTTTCAATACTTAAAAGAGCCCAGCTGCTCCAGCCTTCCTTGCAACTCAAATCTTTGATGCCAGGGGTCAGCCGACCAGGCTGACCTGAGAGAAATGTGACACCCACAGACTCAGTAAAAACAGTGAATGTGTAAAAATACGTGGCTTTTCTCTGCATCTTCTTCATGGACTGAATGTTTCCCTTGTGACTTGGTGTCCAATACTGAACACAGTACATAAGGTGCAGTCCGACAGAGGCTTTGCACAGTTTTAGCGTTGCATTTTCCAACTTGTACTCAACTGACCTCGTAATATAATACAGCATTACATTCACTTGATTTATTGCTGCTCCACAGTGTTGAGACTTAGAATACCGAGATTAGAATTTTTATTGTGTCCCTGCAGACAGAACTGGGCACAGATTCAGCTGGCTCAACTGTCTTTGTTTCTTGGAAGTTTACTGAATCTTAACTTAATCTAAATTAATCAGTTTATTTCAGCTCAGTCTTTGTTCATTAAGATCTAACAGCAAAGAGAATGAGAAGGCATGCAAACATCAGGAATTACACCACGCCAGTGAATGCTGACTAATCACTTCCATCTCATGCCAATACAAAGACGAATTAGACAACCCATTTGATTATACACACACACCTTCTCATTATTCCCTCGCTTTCTTATTTAAATGCCCTTCAGTGAGAATGGAATAGCTTCACTCTGGTTTTATTATGCAACATTTCACTTTCAGTTCCATTCAGTGAGACTTTAACCTTTCCTACTCAGGTGATCTTTTAATCAGCTACAATATAATCATCACTGGGGATTTTGATGAGCTGGATGCTAATAAACCCACAGCTATTGTTTCCCGAATGGATCAGCATTCTTGTATATCGGTGGTGAATAGCCAAATGCACCATATTTGGATGAAGCATGTATACACCACATCTTAAGCATACACATGAAGAATCGTCACTTGGGTGGGGAATCGGAGTACTGCCGATGACCATAGGGCCCAGTCTTGTCTTGAGAAAAGGAAAAGACAAAAGGGGCATCGGGAAAACCTAAATTTTTTTTTGTTTGAGTTCCCAGAACGTAAATGCAACTTGTTTCCCATTATATCCTGTGGTAAACAAAAGTTTTACCACAGTACGTATTTCCCCTCTACAAGCCTTAGCTAAGTTTAACCGAGGAAGTCAAGTTGGTAAAATCCAATACATTTCACCTGGGAAAATACCTCACTGGAAATCTCAGCCTAGCTTATTTCCTTAGTAAGAATTTGGGTATGAGATATCGAACATGGAGGATGTTAGGAAGTTTTACTGCGATTGATATCATTAATGATTTTGTCGTAATTTTGCTGATGTCTTCTGATAAAACTTTTAATATTAATTGAATAGAGATTAAGTTACTCATTGCAAACAGCCTCAAAGGATTTTTATGCTGATATGTTTCCCCTTTAATTCCACTGAAATAGAGAAATGGGTTTGCTTAGTTGGCTGCTTCGGTTACTGAGATAATCGCTGATTAAAATAACTGGACTTTAACCCTTTCCTGCTATTTTGTACTCAGCTCCATTCCCTCATTGGGTGATGTCTGTAAAATTCAAATATGAAATGTTATTGGGAAACGGAATGGTGAGAGGCTAGGAGCTGTGGAGGAGCAAAGTGATTTAGCTCTCCATGTACACAAATCACTTAAAGCTAGTGGACAGGTTAAAAAAGCAATCAAAAAGGCTAATGGAATGATGGCCTTTATCTCAAGGGGGTTGTAATACAAAAGTGAGGAAGTGATTCTTCAGTTGTGCGAAGTCTGGGTCAGACCCGATCCGGATTACCGCATTCAGTTTTGGGCTCCGCAACTCAGGAAAGATATACTGGCCTTGGAGGGGGTACAGCGCAAATTCACCAGAATGATACCAGGGCTGAAAGGGTTAAGTTATGAGGACAAGTTGCATAAACTTGTGGATAACAAAATCATTAATAATATCAATCGCAGTAAAACTTCCTAAAATTCTCCACAGTAAAGGAGGAGCTGTAGAGATACTGGATGGGATAAAAATAGATAAAGAGGAGATAGTTAAAAGGTTGGCAGTGCTTAAAGTAGATAAGTCACCCGGTCTGGATGGGATGTATCCTAGGTTGCTGAGGAAAGTAAGGATGGAAATTGCGGAGGCTCTGGCCACAATCTTCCAATCCTCCTTAGATATAGGAGAGGTGCCAGAGGACTGGAGGATTGCAAATGTTACACCCCTGTTTAAAAAAGGAGGGATAAACCCGGAAACTACAGGACAATCAGCCTAACGTCAGTGGTGGGTGAACTTTGAGAGACACTAATCCTGTACTGTATCAATCTATGATTCTATGATTCGAACTTGATTTGCATTCCCTGGAGTTCAGAAGGTTGAGGGCTGATCTAATTGAGGTATTTAAAATGATAGAGGAATTCAAATAGGGTAGATACAGAGAGACTGTCTGAGAAATAAGTTTCACGATGAAAACTGGCGTGAAACTGCTTAGAACCTGCGGCTGAAGATGTCGGCCCAAAGCTCCCTCCAAATTAGACCTCGGGCAACCTTTCCATTTAAGTAGAGAGCTAATTGGGGTCACTGATTGGGGTCTTCACAAAATTGGCTAGCTCAGACGCCAAACCGGCTCGCAGGTAGGTCTTACGTTGGGAAGGGTGCCAGCAGAAGCCGCAAGAATTTTATAGAGCAGGGAGGAATACTTCTGCTCCCCCTGGCTCCACATTAAGGTAAAATTACTTTCCTTTTCGTCAGCAGCCTCCATCGGTCCATTTAAGAACTAGGCCGCAGTAAACCTGAAAAAAACTGATGGGGGGGTGAATGCTCTGCCCAGTTTCTGCCGAATTTGGGAGCGGGGAGCCTAAAACAGGCGTTAGGCCCCTGATTATTCAAGGGGCCTATCGACTGTTTCAGGCACCAGCCCTGGAAACTCAGAAGTTGCCGGCTTCCAATTTTGCAGCTGTCACACTTCCGGGGAGGGATAGAGCGATGGGAAATTCATCCCCCTGAACACTCATTTAGCGCCCAGACATTGGGCGCGACGTGGGCCAATTTCTGCCCCACTATTTCCTCTGATGGGGGAATCCATGACAAGGGGGTGTGGTCTTAAAATTAGAGCTGGGCCATTTAGGAATGAAATCAGGAAGCACTTTTTAAACAATGGGTAGTGGAAATCTGGAACTCTCATCTCCCAAAAGACTGTGGATGCTAGAGGTCAATTGGAATCTTCAAAACTGAGATCGATAGATTTTTGTTAGGTAAGAGTATCAGGGGATACGGAGAAAGGCAGGTAAATGAAGTTAAAGTACAGATCTGCCATGATCTAACTGAATGGTTGAACGGGCTTGAGGGGCTGAATGGCCTACTCTTGCTTATGTTCCTGTGTAGCTGGAGTGGTAATTGTAGAGAATGGATGGGTTAAGGAGAAGCTTTTTGAGGAATGGGGTGATTACAGTGGCTTTGTAAAGGAGAGGGGGGGTGCCTGAAAAAAGAGAGACATTTACAATGTTGGCAATGTGGGTCAGCCGGGGTCGTTGAGTGGTCAGAGGTTTCACCCAAAAGCTGTTCCAAGAAATTTGTTGTTAATTTTTTTTCACCCTTGTGACGAATGTAGTCTCAATATCTTGCTGTCTCTAACTGTTTCTGTGTATTAGTTTTAGCTGGTCACATTGATCTGACAGCATGGAAGAGTCAGCAAAGCATGGTGGGCATCCCATGTGATCTCCAGTGGCCATCCTATGTGATCTCCAGTGGCCAGTACCCTGGTTAAGAGTAATTATTAATCCTGGGCATGTAAAAGGCGCAGTTTGCAGTTCATATGCTTATGGAAACCATCTTTTTACCATAGGCACTAGATAAAAGGGTTAGGAGAAAGCCTGAACTGTAACAGGGATACACAACTGTCTGGTTTTATTGGGAGACGGGAGTGGGGGCTACTAAAATTGTTTTGCAAGGTGTGGATACGATAACTATAAGCCTGCACACACACACACAGAGCGTTGGAATCAAAGATACCTGTAATATTTTCGGCAGCTAATAAATGGGACAGATGGCCGAAGATTAAAAATAGTTGTATTATTGAAGGTTTTAACAATGAATGAATATACGGGCATATGAAATTGACGGGCAGGAAAAGACTAGCTGGTCCATCAAACCTGCCCCACGCACCATAATGGCTGGAGCATCGTGACGAGACACCATGAGTAACGTGTCCAGGTTGAACCACATCCGTTAACTACAACTTTTTGGCTGCGGGATTGGAGCCAATTCTTAATCCAGCGTATCAAATGCCTACTGATACCATAAGATTCTATCTTGTGAAGTAACCCAGTGTGCGGTACCTTATCAAAGGCTTTCTGGAAGTCCAATGTCTACCGGATTTCTCTCATCCACTTCCTCAAAGAACTCGATCAAATTCGGAGGGCACGACCTATTTTTCTGGAAGCTGTTTTGTGAATTTCTAATGACCCCTTCCCTTTCCCAGCGATCATAAAGGGCATCTCTCACGATCCATTCTAGCAACTTCCCAATAATGGACGTCAGGCTATTACACCTGTAGTTCCCTGGCTCGGATTTGTCCCTTTTTTGAATATAGGAACTACATGAGCTAGCTTCCAGTCTAAGGGAACTATTCCTGACTCTATTAAACTATTGAAGATAGGGGACAGGGCACAGAGCACCCGTCCCATCTCTTTAATCACCCTTCAAAGGATATTATCTGGACCAGAAGCCCCATTAATTTTGAGCTTTCCTAACCTATCCAAGATGACATTACTATCTATTTCAATATGAATAACGTTATTCAATACCGAGCACTCCCCATTTGGAATGTAGGCATCATCTACAGGAGTGTAGACTGATGCAAAATAGTCATTTAGCAGCTCTGCCATTACCTGAGAATCAGTTTTAATCTGACCTACAGTATCCTTCAGTGGCCCTATATATGATCCTTAAAGATTGAAATTAAAAAAACAACAAATGCTGGAAATATACAAGAGAACTGCCAGCATCTAAAAAGAGGAAAGACAGATTAAAGTGCAGACCCTTTAACAGAATTAGAAACTGCAAGGTAAGTAATCCCCTTAATCGGATGGAACAAAGTGGAGAGAGGAGAGCAACAGGTAAAAGGCAAGAACAGAAAATGCTGGAAATACACAGCAGGGTCTGTGTTCGGACAAAGAGCTTTACTCCAAACATCATAACCAGCCTTTTCTCTTTTCAGACGCTGACCAACATTTTCTGTTTTTGTTTCCAGTCTTTTTCACTTTTTATTTATAAAAGTAGAGCGCCAAGGTATGCTATTACAAAGAAGCAGTTAATGGCTTTAATGGCCTTGGACCGTTTCTTTAAAGGTGAAAAGAGATGCTGTGGGACCTGCTGTGTACTTCCAGCATTTTTCACCTCATTGTCTGTAGTGAATGAATGACCAATGAATACATTTGCTGTTGACTGACTTGTGGTTGCTGGGCTACCCCTCAGCACCAACTCCGTGATTACCAGGTTTTATTGACCATAGAATCGGCACACTGTGAAAAGTCTGGATACATCTGTGGTATTAATAGCATAATGTGGAAGGAGAATGTTACAGGCCTGATTCCACCTCTGAAAAACACTTCTTAATGTCCTACTTATATTCATATAATGCCCTTAATGTCCTTGCAATATTTCCGATTAAATGCTTGAATTATCATCCAGCAGACCTGGTACTGTGACTCCTTCATTTTTTAGTGTTGTTTCCCAAGGTCACCTTTTAAAGTTAATAGTCATGTTCTTTGTGCATATGTTGATTTTCTTTATGTAAAAAATAAGGTTGACAGTTGCCACCTAGTGGCAAGAGCTGGAAGAGAAATCTGTCAGATACAGCTTTACTCTTCCTAAAACATGGTATACAAGGGTGCAAATCAAACATTAATACCCCCACCAAAAGGTACTCCTTACATTCCTGGGATCCAATTAGGAATGGCCCTTAACTAATTCCATTAAGGCAGAATAGTGCGGGAATCGATCAGTATCAACAGGCACAAATCTCCATTATTCTCACTAGACCTCCTTACTCTTTCAACATGTAATGCAGTTTTCTTCCTGCTTTGATAAGTCCTTTTCAAAACCTTTTGTTTCTTTTGGCCAAGCATTGGAAAATAATCTGTGTGGGAACTAATTGGGCCATGATCTCCTTAAAGTGCCTGCCATTCTGTGTCAGGGAGATTGAATCAAGAAACTAGTATTTTGGAGTAAACTACATTATTGCTATTACACTAATTCTAATATTAAACAAACTAAAGTGGGCATTTCGCTGACTATCCTTCAAAGACATGGAGAGGTTATAGATTATGGCTTAGTAATAAAATTTACCTTTAAAAGCATGTGGTCTGGGGCATTCAGTCTCTCAAGTCAACTGTGAAGATGTGTTCCTACCTGGGTGTGAGTTAAAATGAATGAATAACTAATAAGAATTCCAACAAGTACAGATTTGCCTAAAACAACAGGCAGGGCCAACAGTGGACGAAATGTATAAGAAGGAATGAGCAGTGATGGATTAAAATAAGCCCAACAGAAATGTAATTATAAAAT
This sequence comes from Squalus acanthias, assembly GCA_030390025.1. NCBI lineage: Eukaryota > Metazoa > Chordata > Chondrichthyes > Squaliformes > Squalidae > Squalus > Squalus acanthias. The sequence goes on from JASTWF010000926.1 coordinate 51,668, forward strand.
TTCCATGATATTTTATTTTATCACAAAATGAATATTGTAATTCTGCATGGCAGAAAATAATCTGAGTGGGGGGCATAGGTCCCACATAGTGTAAACATTTGTTGAGTCTGTAAACAGTCATGAGATAGTTCAAGTTTTCTCCAAAGATAAAAGATGATGCTACAAAGGGAAATCCCCAGAACAGGACTGAATGTAAAAAATCCAGAGATTTCATTGCCCCGTTTCTTCACAGATCTCTAACGGTCGGGGTGGGTAATGCTGCTTTTTAAATCCGAAATGGGAAGGTTTTAAGGTAGTCCTTCAAGACAGGATTTAAGGGGAGCTGATCGATATTGTCTTTCCCGAACGACTCGATAATCCTTTTCCTGCAGATTTCCTGCAAGGGCTGCAGTCTGACTTTTCTGAGAGGTTTAGAGAGAAACTTCTTTGGCGAGACTGTGAAATGCTCTATCAACTTCATGATACAGCTGAAAGACTCCTTGCTGCCGTCCAAGCAGAAAAGACCATCCTGAAAATGGATCCTGAAACTGATGGGCTCATTGGCAGTTTTGACACTAAGCGAGAAAAAGTAATTCCTCTGTTTGCTGTCCCTAATAAGGAAGGTCCCCACGGGTTCAGATTTAAGCTTGCTGTGAGCCACCTCCACTGTCATTGGGCCCCAGTAGAAACCACTGTCTTCCAGGTATCTACAAGTCCTCGTGATGATGTGAAAGTCCGACTGAGATCGGAATGTTTTGAAGTGGGTTTCCACCTGGCGGTTGCTGGGGCAGGCCCTCGCCTGCTGGTGTCCATGGTTGGGGTGCTGAAGATGTGATCCGTGATCGTCGTGCTCTGCGGGTTCCAGTACCTGAGGCTCCAGTCGCTCTCTGGCATTGGCGGCTCTGTCAGTCAGATTGCTGTCTGCCACCATCCTATAACTTAGATGATCCCGGATGGTCTCCCATAGCTAGAAGCTTCGGTGCAATGCAGAAAGTCACCAACCCTGGAAGGAAGAGGAAACCGAGTGAGTCAATGAGTTCCTGTAATACGCCAAATACGAAAATAAAATCGGCCAGTAAAATGTGCAATTCTCCTATCATTGGTGCGGAAACTAGTATCAAAAGAGCAATTTATTTTGATTCTAATATTTCTTTCAAAGAACCCATTGGAATGGTCCAGTTCTTGACCCATGGACTGACCATGTTGTAACTCAAATGAGGTCTCAGTAAGCAGGGAATACCTATCCACAGTGTAAGAAATACTGTGTCCAGGTCGCTTCTACAGTTCTGATTTTCGAATTGGTTGCCTGAGGCAGTCCCTCCAGAGCCCGGTAACTTGGCGCCTGTGCAGATAGACTGCGGATCACCCCCCATAAACCCGGTCCCCCCACCGCCCGCTGGCCTCCAGGGGTACCAGTGAATGAGGCGCAGCTTGATTTGAATTGAGAGCCATTGGAGCCGATGCCTTTGGTCATGTAACTGTGTGTGCAGATAACAGACGAGGACAATAGGCTCCTCTCGCCGTACTTCTGCTGCATCTACCGGTATTTACAGTCAATATTCAGTCCTGTCGCACCAGGCAACATCCCGTGAGCACAAGATCACAGACTTACAATTCGCACTGCCTTCAGTTTAAGAATAAAAACTAAGGAAAGTACTTAAAAACTGAACTGATTTAAGGTTTTGGGGATACGGAGAGTCCCTATTAAGATTTTACTATAACTAGCTAGGGTTGAATGGTGGAGTATCCCTCTCTCTCTCGGCATTTATATACAGAAATATAATTTCGACATCTTGAAAATCCATGTATGTGGCTAAAGTTTATTATCCAGAACTCGGAGCCAGCAGTAACCGGACTGAACCTGTACTTTGGATTTATAGTATTCTCCAGTCATTCAGCTCAAAGCACATTCCCAAAAGTTGGAAATCTTGACCGCCCTCGTTGGAGTAAACAATGCAAAGTAACTTTCTTTCAACTGTTAACAGCGGTGTTCTTACCTTCTGCATCAAACTAAGAAGCTGGAGAAAAAAATCTTCAAAGAGGTCGTTGCAGACGCCAACGTGCAAAGAAAATGCGTTCGTTTAGTGAAAATGTAGCAGCTCTCTTGTGACCACACGGCCCTGTCGCTCCGGACGGTGAGTGCCTTAGATTCCCTGATGGAGGAGTCGTGTGTCAGATTCAGTGAGCAGTTCCTCCTTACACATCTACAGGGCTTTTGGAGGCCGGTCACATTCATTGCCTCTCGTTAATTCTGCTCTGGGGCCCGAGCTGACAGACCGCCTTGTTTTATATATCACCTTCCGCCCCACTCCGATTCGAGGAAATCACCTGCTTCGAACGAACCAGTCCCGTCTCGTCCATTTCACTTTCAGTTTCACTTCTTATCGGTTCTAAGAAATGTGTTTACGTTGAGGGAGGGAGGGAAATGTGATGTTCTGTTTTCTCTGGAAGTCTTAATCACAGTGCGAGATTTCACAGACACAGACACCCAAAAAAATGAACTATGATTTGGTGGGGGAGGGGGGCGGGGAGGCGGCTCTGGCGAATCCGGTTGCCTTCAAGACGGCAGGGCCGGGGAGAGAGAGAGAGAGACAAAGAGAGACAGAGCACGGCAAAGGGGGCGAAAGGGAGTCAAGCCTCTCGGACGCAAATTCCGGCTTGAGCCCGAGGGAGTGGACTCGGGCAAGCTGTAGAGGTGGCCGGCCGGGTATTGACCAGGAAAGACCCTTTTAGTGATTCTTTGAACCCAACAGCAGCCAGACTTCTGGTCATTGATTTAAAAAGTGATGTCCTTGCTGATAGCGGTCGGCATTTACCCGAAGTGACCCCCGCCGCCGGACGGCGGCGCTTACCCGGCAAAAGGGGTTTTATTGGATTAAGATCGGGACCAACCAACTCCTTTTAGGGTTAAGATTGGGGATGGGAGTGACGGGTGCCTTGGGGGGAGGAGATAAACTGCCCTCTATTAGGTTTAGGGTGAGGACTAGAGGTAGTGCTTTTAGGATTAGGGTTGTGGGGAATCTCACTTTATTAGGTTTAGAGTGGGGTAGCTGTAGTACTTTTAAGTTTAGGGGGGTAATTGCTCCGTTACAGTCACTCCACCCTTTACTGTTAAAAGGCGGCGAAAAATCGTTAAGAAAGATTACCACTTATCATTTTAAATCGATCTATCAGATAAACCCAGTCACAGTGAAAATCCTTTCCAGTAATCTGTCTGTGTGCAGCGAGTGGGTTTTGTGTGGGGGTGGGGGTCACTTTAAAAAGTGTGAAGTCCTAAGCTCCTTTGACCTTGTCCGTGTTGTGGTGTCAGACTTTGTGTAACTGAGTTCTGGGTTTTTGCCCATGTGTCTGATGGTAAACGGCAGCTGCGGTGCATCTGCCGGCGAGATACGGTCTCCTCGGCGCTGCACCAAAGAGGAAGAGGCTTCGGCGCAAGAGTTTAGCGACAAGCTCAGGAAAGGTGGTTGGGGTTTCCTGGAATTGGTTTCTGACCTCCTTTAGACAAAGTGATGCGCAGTTCGGATTTCGGGGAAGCGCCACCACATCAATGAAACTGCAAAATATCAACCTGCTCACTTATACAAGAAGACATTACCAACAGTGTCACGAATTATACTTTTTCATTCGACCCTCCTCCACCCACCCCATTTCTTTGAATCAGGTCCAATTCCTCATTCCCAATATAAGTTGCAAGATGACTAACTGAAAGGGTCGCTGGGGAATGAGGGGATATTTTCATTGCCACTTCAGTCCCAAGTGCTTGACTGGATTTGGTTACTGTCATATGCATAGTAAGACACTGTCTGATATATTTAACACCTTTTTAGTCAAGTGCTCTGTAAGGGCTATATTTAGTGCATTCATTATCAACCACAGTGTAGATCTTGGTTCATTTTCTGTAAGTCTGTGGAATACAGTAAAGTGGTATAAAGAGAACTTTAAAATATTGGTATGGTTCCCTGAATGAATGGGGACACCTTGGTCCTGACATGATGCCATGCGATTCCAGCATAACCAGCTCATCGAAGCCTGATGTCGCTGCTAAAACAGTGAGATGAAGGAATCTCAGATAAGCCCATTATTGGAAATCGGGAACTCTTCTCCACCCAAAAGCTATTGAGGCTAGATCAATTGAAAATTTCAAAACTGGGATTGATAGCTTTTTGTTAGGCAAGGGTATTAAGAGTTACAGAACCAAGGCAGGTAAATGGAATTAAGATACAGATCAGCCATGATCTAATTGAATGACGGAACAGACTTGTTCCTATGTACCTACGTTCTGACTGTGTAATTCCAGGAATTTTAGGGTAGAAATTCAGCTTGGGCAGTGGCTCAAAATAGACAGTATTGCAATTGCCATCTATTATACACCCCGCCCAATCCTGAGTCTATCGACTTCAACGGAGCTGGATATCACGCAAGGTGTATAATGGGAGGCTGATGCGATACCGCCCATTGTGTGCTGCTGCCCCAAGTCTGAGACCAGCAATTACAGAGTTCATTCCATCCTGGCGGTACCTTGTTGATACTGCTTGCCTCCCAATCAAACTCTCAGGATCAGGAGCTAGTGCAGGAGCTTCACTCAAATGCTTTGGGATGTCCTGATGTCATTAAAGGCCCTATATAAATGCAAATCCTTCTCTTTAATTGTACTTCCACACCTGGGCGGAGCTTGATTCCGGGCCAGTAAATATAAAACGTTTTGAGAGCAGAGACAGAAACACTCGCACTTGTAAAACATTTAAAAGAACTCTGCACACATTTATATAACGTGACCAGGAGGTGCACACTTCCACCCCTCCATCACTTTCCAATTCACTCTACTCTTCAGTCAGGTTAGAACCTGATTCCTGAGTTATAGGGGTCGATTTTTACTCCCAGGCTTGAGCGTGGCCTAGCAAGAGGGCGGCCTGTCCAGTGAGGCTGAACCAATGTTAACAGCTGAGCCTCATCCACTTGCCAACTTCCCAACCAAGACAGCCTGGAAGTTAATATCAGGTGGCTTGAAGATTGCCACTGGGGGCATGGTCCCTGGTGCAAGGTCAGTGCATCGGAGGGCTTGAGGAGGGGAATCCTGGTCAGGAAGGGAATTGGGGGGGGGGGGGTGGTGGGTTAAGCCTGGCACAGGGAAGGCCCAAGATTTCCTTGTGGGCCCAGAATAGCACTTCTGCTCCTCCTGGCCCACAAGGAAACCTGCCAAAATTTAAAACTGTACACTAACTGGTCTCATTCTCACCTCCTTTTGGCTTTCTACATCATCCCTTTTGCAATTTAATCCCTCCAGTCCTCCACTCTATCGCAGGCCTCTCTCTTTTAATTTTTACCGGGGAAGGGTCACCGACCTGAAACATTTAACTCTTGTTCTTCTCTCTCCACAGATGCTGCCTGACCTGCTGAGTGTGCTTTCCAGCATTTTTCTGTTTTTATTTCAGATACCCAGCATCCGCGGTATTTTGCTTTTGTGGGTTTAGGTGTAGCTTCTCAGTGTAGCATTTCGCCATTCAATCGTGCCGACAGATAGTGGGCAAGTCTCTGTGAAAAGGAAGTCTGGCGAGTCTGTACAGATGTGTCTGATATGTGTGTGTTATGTGTGATGCAGGGCAGAACGAGCAGTTCCGAGGAAGTCTGAGCATACGTAAGTCGTTAAGTAGTGTAGACCGATATAGTGCTGCTGGGGTATGTGTCACTGAGCCAAAAAAGTGGGGGAGGGGAGGTTCCGTTAGATTGTGCAGCCCTTCTTTTACACAGATGAATAAAGGTGTAGGTGAATGTTATATTTAGATGATTATTTTTTTCTGTTTGGTCTGTGGGAGTTGTGATGCACATACTGCCCAGGACCAGAATAAGTAATCTTAGTGATGATGAAATGGTACTGGTAGTTAGTCAGGACTTAACAGCCTAGAAATTGGATTGCACCCGAACTGAGGGGGAAGATACGGTTTCAGTGCATGCTGGAAACATGGTTGCAGGGTGAGCAGGGCTGGGAGCTTAACATACAGGGGTATTCAGTATTTAGGAAGGATCGACAAAAAAGAAAGGGAGGAGGGGTAGCATTGCTGGTAAAAGAGGGGATAAATGCAATTGAAAGGAAGGATATTAACTCAATTAATACAGAATCTATATGGGTGGAGCTAAGAAATAGCGAGGGGTGAAAAACATTAATAGTATATAGGCCTCCAAATAGTAAAATAGAGGTTGGGGAGGGCATCACAAGGGAAATTAGAGAAGCGTGCAATAAGAGCACAGCTGTCATCATAGGTGACTTTAACTTACATATAGATTGGAATAGCCTAATCAGTAAAAATAATGAGGAGGAGGAATTCCTTGAGTGTTTAAGGGATGGTTATCTGGATCAATATGTCGAGGAACCAACTCGGGAACAGGCTATATTGGACTGGGTACTGTGCAATGAGAAGGGACTAATTAGTAATCTTGTTGTACGGGGACCCTTGGGTCAGAGCGATCATAACATGATCGATTTCTCACTCGAAATGGAGAGCGAAGAAATTGACTCAGAGACTAAGGTCCTGAATTTAAACAAGGGGAATTATGATGCCATTAGACGGGAACTGAGTAGGTCTGATTGGACAACGTTCCTGGGAGGACTGGAGGTAGATAAACAATGGCAAGCATTTAAAGATAGAATGACAAAATTGCAAAAATTGTTTATACCAATCTGGCATAAAAGGAAATCTAAAAAGGTGACTCAACCGTGGATAACAGGGGAAATTAGAGACAGCATAAAATCCAAAGATAGGGCGTATAAAATAGCCCAAAAAAGCACCAGAGCGGAAGATTGGGAACAGTTTAAGATAGAGCAAAGGAGGACAAAGGGCTTAATCAAGAGGGGCAAAATAGCTTACGAAAGCAAGCTGGCGGAAAATATAAAAACTAACTCCAAAAGCTTTTATAAGTATATCAAGAGGAAAAGACTGGTGAAAACCAAAGTTGGTCCATTGCAGTCAGATACGGGGGAATATATAACGGGAAATAAGGAAATGGCAGACCAACTAAATGCATACTTTGGGTCAGTCTTTACGAAGGAAGACACAAAAAACCTCCCTGGGATATCGGGAAAAATAGGGACATTGGCAAAGGAGGAACTGACGCAAATCAATATCTCTAAGGATATGGTGTTAAGGAAGCTAAAGGGATTGAAGGCGGACAAATCCCCAGGGCCTGATAACATGCATCCTAGGGTACTGAAGGAGGTGGCCCTAGAGATAGCGGATGCACTAAGTATGATTTTTCAGAATTCATTAGACTCGGGAACAGTGCCCATGGATTGGAGGGTAGCTAACGTTACCCCACTATTCAAAAAGGGGGGGAGGGAAAAAGCAGGTAATTACAGACCTGTAAGCCTTACATCAGTTGTGGGCAAAATGCTGGAGTCCATCATTAAGGATGAAATAGCGGAGCACTTAGCAAATGGGGACAGGATAGGACAGAGTCAACATGGATTTACAAAGGGTAAATCGTGCTTGACTAATCTATTGGAATTTTTTGAGGGAGTAACTGGTAAAATAGATGGGGGAGAGCCAGTAGATGTGGTGTACCTGGACTTCCAAAAGGCCTTCGACAAGGTCCCACATAAAAGATTAGCATGGAAAATTGAAGCTCATGGGATAAAGGGGAAAGTATTGACGTGGATAGAGAACTGGCTGTCAGATAGAAAACAGAGAGTTGGAATAAACGGCTCATTTTCTGAATGGCAGGCAGTAACAAGTGGGGTACCACAGGGATCTGTCCTGGGTCCCCAGCTGTTCACAATTTACATTAATGACCTGGATCAGGGAGTCGGATGCAGCATTTCCAAATTTGCAGACGACACTAAACTAGGAGGGGGGGTGGGCTCAGAGGAGGAGACCAGGAAGCTCCAGAGCGATTTGGACAGACTGGGTGATTGGGCGGATAAATGGCAGATGCACTATAATGTGGACAAGTGCGAAGTTATCCACCTTGGGTGCAGGAACGGGAGGGCAAATTATTATTTAAATGGCAATAAATTGGGAGAGGGGGAAGTACAGAGAGACCTGGGTGTTCTTGTACACCAGTCACTGAAGGCGAGCATGCAGGTGCAACAGGCGGTCAAGAAGGCAAACGGTATGCTGGCCTTCATAGCAAAAGGGTTGGAATACAGGAACAGGGATACCTTGCTGCAGCTGTACAGGGCACTGGTGAGACCACACCTCGAGTACTGTGTACAGTTTTGGTCGCCTCATCTGAGGAAAGATGTTCTTGCCATGGAGGGGGTGCAGCGGCGATTCACCAGGCTGATACCAGGAATGGCGGGATTGACCTATGAGGAGAGACTATGTAGTTTAGGGATGTACACACTGGAGTTTAGAAGATTGAGAGGGGACCTCATAGAAGTGTATAAAATTCTGACAGGTCTAGACAGACTAGATGCAGAAGGAATGTTTCCCTTGGCGGGTGAGAACAGAACTAGAGGACATAATTTAAGGATAAGGGCTAAACCATTTAGGACAGAAATGAGGGGGAATTTCTTCACTCAGAGGGTGGTGAACCTGTGGAACTCATTGCCACAGAGGGCAGTGTACGCCAGCTCATTAAATATATTTAAGAGGGAATTAGATATATTTCTACAGGCAAAAGGGGTTAAGGGTTACGGAGAGAAGGCGGGGACGGGATACTGAATTGGAGGATCAGCCATGATCTCATTAAATGGCGGAGCAGGCTCGAAGGGCCGGATGGCCTACTCCTGCTCCTATCTTCTATGTATCTATGTATGTATATAGAGGCCGGAGGCAGGACCACGGCAAACTGGTCCGCCGTGCTTAATCGTTTACCGGCGAGCTGTGGGCGACTGTCGTGGCCCCAGGGGCGGCATGTGGGGGGGCGGGGGCTGATAGCAAAATCGGCAATCTGGGATGAGATCCAAAGGCAAGTCCCGTAGACGGAAGGCGAGCATGTTCCGTCAGTGGCCCACAGTTTCATGATGGAGCCGGGAGGATCACTCCTGCTCCTCCTGGCTCCACATTAAAGTAAGTGAAAAACATTAAACTTACTTCTTGAGTAGCAGCCTCCAGCGGTCCTTTGGTCATCCACAATTCTGCTGCTGGTGTCCTAACTTGCAGTCCTGTTCACCCATCACCCCCTGTGCTCGCTGACCTACATTGGCTCCAGGTTAAGCAACGCCTTGATTTTAAAATTCTCATCCTTGTTTTCAAATCCCTCCATGGCCTCGCCTCTCCCTATCTCTGTAACCTCCTCCAGCCCCACAACCCCCTGAGGTCTCTGCGCTCCTCCAATTCTGGCCTCTTGAGCATCCCCGATTTTAATCGCTCCACCGTTGGCGGCCGTGCCTTCACCTGCCGAGACCCTCAGCTCTGGAATTCCCTCCTTAAATCTCTCTGCCTCTCCGCCTCACTCTCCTCTTTTAAGACGCTCCTTAAAACCTAACTCTTCGACCAAGCTTTTGGTCATCTGCCCTAATATCTTCTTATGTGGCTCGGTGTCAGATATTTTTTGATTACACTCCTTGAAGCGCCTTGGGACGTTTTACTATGTTAAAGGTGCTATATAAATACAAGTTGCTGTTGTTGTTGTTGCCGTGCACCTGAGAAAACCCCACCGCAGCATGCACGGTGCATGCAGCAGTCGGTCGCCAATGAATTTCACAAAGGGGCCCGAAACAGGCGTTAGCCCCCCCCCCCGCTTTGCATAAGCAAAGGACCTAACTATTCCCCCCATCCCCCAAGAGTGAGGCCCAGCCATAGTGACCTCCACAATGCACAGCCTCAGCTCTGGCCCAGACCCAGTCCCATCCAGCTGACTATTGCAGCCCTATACTCTGAGACCCAGCAGACATGTCCCATTCCCAGTATTGGCTTAGCCCCACTCTCAGCACAGCCCAGTCCCTGAGACACAAGATCCCTGAGCTACCCATAGGACATTTGCCCAGCCTCTCCTCTTTCTCCTCACTTTGTACCTGGCCAGCTGTTGATGACTGCTGTGTCCTTCCTCAGGCAGGCATGAGAAAGACTGCACTGCCACAGTCCGCGAGACACTGACCCACCGCTCCTCACAGCTGATGGATCCTGAGTGAACGGGTCCTGCCGCAAACTCAGCTTAACAGGGACCCTGTAGATGGACCCAGACTCAGTCTGGGCAACTTACCAGAAAATGAAAACTATTAAGTAGATTACACAAATATAATTGTATATTTTATTGTGGGTTCTGACCTCAGGCTCTCTGTACATTGTATTCAAACCAGGGAACAATGTGTCATTTCAGTGGAATGGTTTGAGATATTATCACAACCAACCCAGACATCATGTGCTGCAGCTCCATGATGAATATTTGAGGGGAACAATTTCCTTGTGGGGGCTGAGTCCAGTAATGCAACAAGTGGTTATTAAATATTTCACACTGAGCATTGAAATCCTGGACAATTCCTGGATTTTGAAATAGAGTAAAGAATATGGATGTACAGAAATGGTGACATATATTCTTCTGGCAAGTAAACATGTTTTTAAATTCTGTGCTCAGAACCCTGTATGTTGTATTTAATCGGACTCGGTAGGCTTGTCGCAGCCTGGCATGGACTTCCAAAAGGGTTTGGACTCCGAGTTGCGGTCTGCCATTCGCAAACCATTGTCAACATTTGGTATCCTTTTTACTTTCCTTCGAACCAAAAGTAGTTTTAGAATTAGCAATCTTTAAAGTTGACTTCTGTTTTAGGGCATGGTCCCAAAATAAATTTCTATAAATTTCGAAGTGGGTGGCCTGATTTGCATGAATTTATTTTGTGCCTAAAAGCAAGAACCACAATGAAAAATGTCTAATTCTTAAATTACTTTGAAAAGATTTCTTGTGTTCGCTGTCGCTGGTTGGATCAGCTATTGCAGCACGTGTTCTCTCACACATCCACTGAACTTGCTCCGCTGTGTGTGTGTGGAGGGTGTGGGTCATTCCACCATCTTGGGTAGGCCTCGGAGCCCAACTGTGAATGTTAGTCATAGGTAGGATTCCAACCTGGGTTCCCAGCCCATGGTTAACAGGCGTAGCAGAGCCCAGTACACCACAGACTGGAACAACACACTAAAGCACAACCACATGCTATAGACAGGGCTAAGCGATCCCACAATCAACGGATCAGATCAAAGCTCTGCAGTCCTGCCACATCCAGTCGTGAATGGTGGTGGACCATTAAACAACTAATGGGAGGAGGAGGCACCATGAATATCCCCAAAATCAATGATGGTGGAGCCCAGCATGTGAGTGCAAAAGACAAGGCTGAAGCGTTTGCAACCATCTTCAGCCAGAAGTGCCGAGTGGATGATCCATATCGGCCTCCTCCTGAGGTCCCCACCATCACAGAAGCCAGTCTTCAGCCAATTCGATTCACACCACATGATATCAAGAAACGGCTCAGCGCACTGGATACAGCAAAGGCTATGGGCCCTGACAACATCCCGGCTATTGTGCTGAAGACTTGTGCTCCAGAACTAGCTGTGCCTCTAGCCAAGCTGTTCCAGTACAGCTACAACATTGGCATCTATTCGACAATGTGGAAAACTGCCCAGGTATGTCCTGTCCACAAAAAGCAGGACAAATCCATTCTGGCCAATACCACCCCATCAGTCTACTCTCAATCATCAGCAAAGTGATGGCGGCTCACCACCACCTTCTCGAGGGCAATTAGGGATGGGCAATAAATGCTGGCCTTGCCAGCGACGCCCACATCCCAGGAACGAATAAAAAATGTTGCATCACCGGGTCACCCTGGTGACAATTACATCATGCGAAATATCGCATTATTTCATGAAATTAGAAAAAAGTAAATCGGTTGAGACTTAAAGTGGCTGTGACTGAGACTGAAACCCAATGCCAGGTGACACGTGAATGTGTTACGGACACCCATGATGGGCTTTGTTGGTTTATGGTGAGGCTGTTAACTTTATAGAGACAGCACCTTTCACACAAAGGTGAGGGTGGCTAGTACGAAATTAATCTTTTGTTCCTTGGACACAGCAAGACCATTGCTGGCTGAGCGCAGAGTAGCATTGGCAAAATCAGCTGGGAGGTGGTCCACAGCCTTTTTGAATGGGCCCTCTGCTGAAGGAGGTCTTATAGTCTTGGATTGAGTTGAAATACAGGGATAAAAGTAGAAAAATACATAAAAGCCCATAGTCAGTTAAAGCAAACTATGCTTTAAAGAAACATATTTCTCCTATTTTGATCCCTCTACTCATTAGCTCTCTGCATCCACATTTCCCTGTGTCTGACGGTTTAATCATACAAACCATGGGAATCTCCATGGGCCCCCATCAATGCTGCTGGTGCCAGGCAATGTCATAAATGGGTCGTGAGCAGTGATTTCCCCACCCTTACCATCACCAAAGCACTTCCCCAAGATGAATCATCCCAGTCAGGCAAACTCAGCACTAAGGGGAAGCCCAAAAATGAATGCCAGTCAAGACTATGGTTTTGAATTCAGGTTCTTTCAGTAATTAATTAAGAGCCCAGTGAAGGCTCTCGATCATTTTTTTTTTATTATTGTGACACAGCTTAACTTTCATCATATTGTCAGTAAAGAATTTTTTTTAAACCTTTATTATTCTAACTTACTGGTAAACTATTAAAGCGCCTAAAGTATTCATAATATTTGTGAATTGCAATCCAATTGCAAATCTGTTTAGATTATGAATATTTGTGGACCTAGTGAGCACATACTTGTATATACAAATACAACTCGTATTTATTTAGATTGTAAAATATTAGCAGCATAAATATTTGTAGTTTTACAGTAAGTACAGAAATACAAGCTTTCAAAGCCACAGATGTGCCTTCAATAGGCCCACATGTCTCTAACTGTTTAAAGTTTATAGATGAGTTTCCCCATCAGCCTTTCTGAGGGCATATGCTCTCCTATCCTTTTTTGCCATATTGTATTGTTTATCCCTGTCATATAATGCATCTCCTATGTCCAAAAGGATGGGATGGGTTACAAAGAAAGAAAGAACTCACATCTATACAGCGCCTTTCACGACCTCAGGACGTCCCAAATCGCTTTACAGCCAATGAAGCACTTTTGAAGTGTAGTCACTGTTGTAATGTAGGAAACACTGCAGTCAATTTGTGCACAGCAAGATCACACACACAGCAGTGAAATAAGTGACTAGATCATCTGTTTTTGGTGGTGTTGGTCGAGAGATAAATGATGGGCAGGACACTGGAGAGAACTCCCCTGCTCTCTTCTTCGAAAAGCTGTGGGGTCTTTTACTTCCACCTGAGAGGGCAGGCCGGGTCTCAGTTTAACATCTCATCTGATAGCCGGCACCTCCAACAGTGCAGCTCTCCCTCAGTACTGCACTGGAGTGCCAGCCTAGATTATGTGTTCATGTTTCTGGAGCGGGACTTGAACCCACAACCTTCATGCTTCCACTCCAAGGCCACTGCTGGTGGCATTTGAAGCTAGTTACCAGGACACACACTAAAAGAAGCTCCCCATCTGACGTTCCATTCAGCTCTCCTGTGGGAAAGAGTGGAAGACAAATGGAAGGCCAGAGAGAGGGAGGAAGGAAGAATTAGTGTGGGAGACGAGTAAAGAAACAAAATCCTGCATTTATATAGGGCTTTTGACATCCTGAAATACATGATAGTTATTTAAGAACTTCTGAAGTGTAGTCACTGTTGTTGTGTAGGCAAATGTATCAGCCAATTTGCTCACAGCAAGGCTCCACAAACAGCCAATGAGATAAATGACCAATGACTCTATTTTGGTGGTGTCATTTGAGAGATAGACATTGGCCGGACATCAGGAGAACTCCCCTGCACTTCTTTACATAGTGCCATGGGATCTTTTACCCCGACCGGAACAGGCAGATGGACCTCAGTTTAATGTCTAAGCCCCAACAATGCATCTCTCCCTCTGTACTACATTGACGGGTCAGCTTAAATTATGCGCTTAAGTATTGAGCTTGAACCTACAGCCTTTCTGACTCAGAGGTTAGAATGCTGCCACTGAGCTAAACTAACAGTACATACATTTACACAGAGAAAATGAGGTTTGTTTTGCTTTTATCTGTGACAAACCCACAGGAAAGCAACTAAAATGCATACTAGATATTTAGCTTAATAAGCTTGTTTTTAAAGTGGAAAGTAACTATGGCATTTAAAGCTGGTTATTTTCAGTGTTCTTACATAATACTTTCTTGGTAGATCAAATAAGGCGAATAATTCACATTGATTAATAAGGAATACTGTGGTGTCTGGAACCAATCCATCTTATGGGAGCGCCTGCGAACTGGTGTGAAAGACCTAGACTGTTTCTGACTCAAGTTCCAGGTAAACTATCTGTGGTTTCCTTTGAAAACAATCTACAAGTGACTGAGATATGGCGACCTCTACTGGAAAAACAATCACAGTACAAGAAGCTGTTGGAGTCACACCAACAGCAGCTCGTTCACAGTGTGGTTGATCAAAAAGGTGGCTTATAATGGTAGAAATGACATGTTGGCAGTCATTATCATTTGAGCTGTTAGTGTGCTGATATCAAATTCCTCTCTGTGTTATTTTACTGGAGGTGTGTGTGAACCGGTTTACAATAAATGGGCCGATGCCTCTGCTAAAGATTTTTTTGATTCATTATCTGGAAGTGGGCGTTTTCTTACCCATCCCTAGTTGCCCTGAGAACATGGCAGCAGGGCCGCCTTCTTGTTTTGATACAAGTGAATGACTTGCTAGGCCACTTCAGAGGACAGTTAAGAGTCAACCACGTTGATGTGGGACCGGAGACACGTATAGGCCAGAGTGGGTAAGGACGGCAGGTTTCTGTCCCTAAAGAACGTTAGTGAGCCAGTTGGGTTTTTAACTACAATCCGATAGTACCAGCTTTTTATTTTAGATTACAAGATTTTGTTTTAACTAAATTAAAATTTTAAAGTAGTAGAGAGGAATTTAATATGAGCACGTTGAGCATTCATGTGACATCATTCATTGAATTTCCAGGGGAGCATATATAAGAATAAAATATTTTTATTTTTATTTTGCTGAACAGTACAGATGGATTTCAATACTTGTCAACATGTTTTGATAAGAAAGAACTTGCATTTATGGCGCCCCTTTCACATCCTCAGGCCATCTCAAGGTGCTTCACAGTCAATGAATTGCTTTTGACGTGTAGTTACTGTTGTTTTTGTAGCAAACGCGGCAGCCAATTTGTGCACAGCAAGGTCCCACAAACAGCAATGAGATAAATGACCAATTAATCTGTTTCTGGAGGTGTTGATTGAGGGTTAAATGTTGGCCAGGACACCTGCTCTCCTTTGAATAGTACCATGGATTATTTTACATTCACTGGAGGGGGCAGATTGGGCCTCAGTTTAATGTCTTATCTCAAAAATAGTACTTCCAAGAATGCAGCACTCCCTCAGTACTGCACTGAAGTGTCAGCCTAGATCACATGCTACCACTGGGCCAAAATGACACTTGATTATCACATGTATAGTAAATCACATTGTCCTGAATGTCTTTAATGTCTCTTTGAATGTCCCTGAAACCGTGTTAACATTGGACTACTTTTGTATTACTTTCATCTTCATTAACAACACTTGGAAATTAAAACAGAACATTATGTAGCTCTGATCGTTTACAATATCATCTCCAGATCTGAGAACCAAAGTGTTTGGAGTAACAGCCTAAATATTCAGCAGAGAGCATTGCAGCCAATTTATGTGAACAACTTATCTGGGAACTTGATTGACTTTTGCCCCTTCTCCTCAGCTCCAGAACACAGTGGACTTGATGATACATTTCCCTTGTCCCTAATCCTATTCCCCTTCTCAGGAATGTGAAGGACTCATACACAAGTTTCCCCGTCCTCTTCCTCCTGGAAACATGGCAGACCCTCTGCTCCTCTTTCCAGAAACACGACAATCTCATATCCGCATCGTCTCGGGCTCCCTGCCCCCTCACAAGAATGCAGTGGACCCAACGTCACATCTCTGAATTTGGGCAAGCTCAAACCTGCTCCACAATGTACTGCCACAGTTAGCAGTCTGTCACAGCGAGACTACAGAGACAGTACAAATAGAAATGGTGTAATAGTTGTGTCACTCTGGGTAAGGTCTACTAGTGGAACTATTCCTGACTGGGAGTTCCCGACACTGGCAGTGATGCAAAAACAGTGGAAAGTTGTCCATTTTCGCCTCACTGGTATCCCTCACTTTATCCACTAAGAAACTGCACTATTGATCTCATCATTGCTTTTTGATATTCCATTCTGAATTAGAACATTAGGAACAGGAGTAGGCCATTCAGCCCCT
Source organism: Squalus acanthias (assembly GCA_030390025.1). Lineage (NCBI taxonomy): Eukaryota > Metazoa > Chordata > Chondrichthyes > Squaliformes > Squalidae > Squalus > Squalus acanthias. Next base: position 67,939 of record JASTWF010000926.1, read on the forward strand.
CGAGCCATTCAATTAGATCATGGTTGAACTGTATCGCACTCGCCTTTGCTCCACATCCCTTGATATCCTTACCCAACAAAAATTCTATCTCAGTCTTGAAAGCTCCAATTGTCCTAGCATCCACAGCCTTTTGGAGGAGAGAGTTCCAGATTTCTACACCTCTGTGTGGAAAAAGTGCCTTCTGATTTCAGACCTGATAAGATTGTGACATGGAGGACAGTGTAGAAACACGACGATTTGTAATGTCCTTCATGACATCTCACTCCCTACTACATTGTACTGCATCTGCTGGATGCAGCAGCAACAACTTGCAGTTACCACAGAAAACATCTCAAGGCACTATGGGGGGAGAGGAGAAGCAATTAAAGAGAAAATGGATAAAGGAATGGTGGCAGAGTTAGGGGAAGTGATTGAAAGCTTGGTCGAAAAGGACTTGCCTTGAGAAGGTTTCTAAAGGTGGAGAGAGAAGCAGAGCAGCGAAGAGATTTAGAGAGAGAATTACAGCTGAAGAAGGGAGGGATGAAAGAGCACACGGATGGATGAGGTGAAAAGGGGGAGAGACCATAGAGGGGCCTGAAAATGGCTGTGAAGGAAAAGTGGGAGTAGGGGACTCAGTCAAATCATTTCTCCGACACTGTGAAAGTGATGGTGGTTTATAGCTGCAAAATATATTCTACCTCAGGCCTGGATGTTTTAGCTCATTTACACTAAGAGGCTGTGACATTCTATCTCAGTTACATTGAAGGAGCTGGAATGTCTCTACGTTGTTTACACTCAGGGGCCAGGGTGACGCTATCCTAGTTACACAATGGTTCTGAAATTTACAACGTATGAAAGCTTAAAATGTTAGTCTGAAATTCCTCTCTTTGCTATTTAGTAGAAAAGTTCAAAATAAATGTGTTAATAGCAGAGAGAAAAATTTCAGACGAGTAAAATGTTCATACTTTAGTAAGTAGCACGTGGTGTGATTTTAAAGGCCATTGTGTTCTATTTAAATTTTTGTGAAAGTTTCAATGTTTTGATGTTACATTCACTTACTAAAAATATGAAGGATCTAAATGGAAACCAAGTTGGTGCACAATTCATCCTGGGCTGTTTTGCTGGATACAGAAGAGCAGAGGCTTGAAAAGAGCTTCCCTGCGACCCAGTCAGTTATGGAAGGGAGCACAGGGAGCAGATTAGAGAGAAAACATGTAACTTTATAGAAACAAATAGATTATTCTCAGATCATGGTGTTCTTGCAAGTGAGAACTGATTCCTTGGCTGAATGTTGTGTAACTCTGGAACAGGCTGACAAGAGGGATCAGTTAATACCGCTAGGCTATTCCTATGTGGTCTCATAACTTCAAAACTGCAACCCTAAGACAATTTCATTTCTGGATGCATGGTTGAAACATGTTGTCCTTTGCTCAACATTATATTTGTGCTCAATGACAGTTTTTAACATAAAAAAAGCAGATAACTTGATAAGCATTTCAACACAGGGGGTGAAATTGGTCTGTGCCAGTAACGTGAAATGGGCTCCTAACGAATCAGCAGCCCAATATACACTGCACCTGATTTTCTTTTCAATTGAGTTCAATGGGGGGAAAAAATCAGGTGTGTTGTAAAGTGGGCTTTTAATTTGCTACGAGACTGTTTTGTGGGATACTGGCATAGATCAATTTCGCCCCCAGTGTCTTTTCAAACTTTATCTGATTTAACATTTGTCTGAGAAACGATATTGTACCTTCCCCCAACACAGCAGCCACGAAGGGCAACAAACCCAACCTGCATGACCACGAGTATGCAGGACCTCCTCCATCCAACCCCCTGCCTCACTAACCCCCGAGACAAAAAAAACGAACAAGCTGCTTCGACCCCCCTGACCATCATGGTTCGCAGTGCAAGCACAGTAATGCCAAGAAGCCTGGATGTATTAATGTACAGTATTTCTCTCACAAGTATCTCATAATGAAAATGCACAAAGATTTTATAAAATATGTATGGGAATGTACTCCTAAATATACCACTGCTTCATAAAATAGATATGAAAGACTTACATTTATAGAGCACCTTTCATGACCACCGGACAGCTCAAAGCGCTTTACAGCAAATGAAATACTTTTGGAGTGTAGTCACTGTTGTAATGTGGGAAACGTGGCAGCCAGTCTGCTCACAGCAAACTCCCACAAACAGCAATGTGATAATGACCAGATAATCTGTTTTTGTTATGTTGATTGAGGGATAAATATTGGCCAGGACACCGGGGCTAACTCCCCATGCTCTTCTTCGAAATAGTGCCATGGGATCTTTTACATCCACCTGAGAGAGCAGACAGGGCCTCAGTTTAACGTCTCATCCGAAAGACGGCACCTCTGACAGTGCAGCGCTCCCTCAGCACTGCACTGGAGTGTCAGCCTAGCTTTATGTGCTCAAGTCTCATGGAGGGGGACTTGAACCCACAACCTTCTGACTCAGAAGCGAGGGTGCTACCAACTGAGCTACAGCTTCACAATAGACTCATACAACCTGGCTTCCTGCAGACCTGAGGTGATCAAGCCTGGCCTCTGTAGGTGTTGGACTTCCGACTGTCCCGTGAGCTCTAACTACAAAAAGGCTGCTACCTGTTCTTTTGTAACCCTCTTTTTGTCATCTGTCACAAAATATACATGTGAATATATACCTAACAATAGAATGTCCTCATAAAATATAAATGTGCACACCTATATATACGGCTTCCTAAAATGTGAAAGTATTTTTAACTTCAGCCCCAGGAGGGACAACGATTTTGGGAATGATTTTTCACATTTTCTTTCTTGGCGCTGCCAGATTTTTAGCCTTTGGGACCCAAACTGCAGAAGAGCGTTTATGCCCTGCTCTCCATGTGGATCTGAAACCATCAGGTGCCGAGCCGGAGTCTTGAGACCTCTTATGTTTGCTATTGGACCTGCTCACAGGCTAGCTTTAACAAGGGATCTGCGTGGCGGCGAGGCTGAAGGTGGAGTGTGAATCCATCTTAAGTATAGCTATGAGGAGCGCTGACTTCCCCAGCGGTCTAAACAGGCAGTGAAAAGGCAGCTCATCATTTGCATCGCTGTGAAAACAGGACAAAGAATGTACCCTTTGGTGCAAAATAAAAGCGACGTTAATATTTAATTAAATGAAAAGCAAAATACTGTGGGATGCTGGAATTCTGAAATAACATCCGAAAATGCTGGGGGAAAAAACAGATCCGGTGGCATCTGTGGAAAGAAAAAGAGAGTTAACGTTTAAGTTCAATCGCCTTTCATCTTTAACTCCATTACTTCGGAAGCAATCATAGAATCTTACAGCACAGAAGGAGGCCATTCAGCCCATCCTGCCTCTTTGAAAGAGCCGTCCAATTAGTTCCACTCGTCCAATTAGTCCCACTCCCCATCTCTTGCCCCATAGCCCTGCAATTTTTTCCCTTCAAGTGTTTATCCGATTCCCTTGTAAAAGTTTCTATTGAATCTGCTTCCACCAGCCTTTCAGGCAGTGTGTCCGAGATCACAACAACAGCTGGCTCAAATAAATTTCCCCCCTCTCCCCTCTAGTGATCACCTCCTCAGTATTCCTTATTTTCTCTGTATTATCTTTGTGTTTATTTTGAACGCATATTTCTTTTAACATTTTCGTAAACAAAGTTTCTGAGCGAGAAATGGCAACACGTGTCCCCTCAACAAAAATACAGTTGTCTTGTGTGGTGTTCAGAGTTAGGATCGCTGTAAATAAATCGGTCTGCCCTTGTTTCACTGGAAACTGAAACTATGGGCTGCGGGGAAATGGCGGCGTCATAAATCGAAACCGATAATGATCATTGTTTCTAATTGGGAGAAACAGACTTATCAGATTCATTGGTAAAACACATATTACTGGTAACCAACAGGCGAGGGCTGCATTTTAAAGAGAGAACTGAAACAAGCCTGTCTGTCTGTGTTTTACCAAATAAAGAGTATTTAAAAAAAAGTTTAGACATAATTCACTTTTATAATTGCACTGAGCAACACGCGTAACTGTGTCAGAGCAGGTGGACGAACCATTTGTTTCCAGTTAATGTCGATCAGATTTGACGATTGCAAACCACTGCGTTTGATGAGCAAATGTGTTCAGCTCGAGTGAGGTTAAGACGTTTCAATAAGCAACATCAAAGGGCGCGCAGAGGCGCTGCTGAAAGGGGTGTATTGTTGTGCAGAGTGGAGCTGCTCTTATTGGGATGGCGAAGGTGCTTTTGTTTAGTTTCACGCCTTTAGCTCAGCTTCGGTTCAGATGCAGTTCCATTGCCCCTTTCCCCACAATCCATGGTTTAGTGTCCAGACTTCCCAGAAATGGGAACGATTTGCTTCCCTTTTTTTTGAGATGTGGGGGAGGGGAAAGAATTAATCTCTGGGGTAAGGTTCAAACGCTGTTGTTCTCGCAGTCCATTCTCATTAAATGTATTCAGTCTGTCGGGTTTCACATTGCTACTTCCAATATATCTCAGCTCCACTGCTAATGGGCGTGTTCTTCAAGTGAAATCATTACCATACCAGGGAACTTCTGTTACACCATCTGTTAGCTGTTGAGAGTATAAATAGTTTAAAAGCTTGGAGATCACATCACCAACTTGTAGAGACTGAGTTCCCTGTCTTGGAGGCAATGATGGCTTGTGACTTTGTACAAAGAGCTGAACTTGAGCTCTGTAATGTCACTTACTGTAAATAAAATGTTCAAATTAAAAAAAAATAGTTTAAAGACATACACATGTGAACTGTGCAGGAATGCAACTTCACAGATATATTTTATTTACTAAAGGGTAGATTTTCAGGAGTCCGTGTTCCACGTTTATATAGAATGTGAGAGGTTGCAGCCCCTCTTTCACTATTTGAAGGGGCTGCTCCTCGATTTTTGGCTGCACTTCAGTCCCACGCTCCTGATCTTTGGTCACCCGGTGCGGGGGGGCAGCGGGCGGATCGGAGGACCTCCTCATAGGACTACTCCTGGGCCTGGCCAAAGTTGCCATTAACTGGTCCAGGCAGCGGGCGGTCGAGGGGGTCGTTCGGCCCGATTGCCTGCCTCTCTTCCGCGGCCATGTTCGCGCCCGGGTGGCCCTGGAGATGGAGCACGCGGTGTCCACCGGCACGCTCGAGGCCTTCCACGACCGGTGGGCGCCGCGGGGACTGGAGTGCTTCATCACCCCGGCCAACAATATTTTAATTTAAGTTGTTAAGTTTTATTTAATGTTTAATTAGTTACAGTTTATTTGGTTTAGGGTGCATCCAGAAGAGTACACCATCTGTTAGCTGTTGAGAGTATAAATAGTTTAAAGGCATACACACGTGAACTGTGCAGGAATGCAACCTCCACAGATATATTTTGTATACTAAAGGATAGACTTTCACACTCCTTGCCGCTGGACAGATGCCACACAGTTCCATACATTTGTCTAATCTGCCTTGATATTCAGCAAATACTTAAGCAAGTCACAACATATCAGGACATATCAAGGAAACACAAAGGGAAGCGCAGATGTTGAAGTACTCTTGACAGCAAATGAACAGAAACTCCCTCATTCACTTACCAGTGAAATACAACTGCCATTGACCGCATTTTAATTTACTCAAGTCATATTGCTGGCCCCATCTGACACTGACCAATTAAACTTCCTGGCTGAAGAGGTTTATGATGCAGAGCCATGTTCAATATTGTTTTGATGGTTGAGTATTACTTGTATTGCAGCCATTTAATAATGTAGTTTGTCCATTCAGAGTCCATGGCCAAGTCACTTATTGCTGAAAACTTTCCTCAACATCAGAACCAGTCGTAGAAGCAGACTTCAATGGACATAAGTATTGGGAGAGATGTAAAACAGGCTGCCGATTCGCTCGGACTTGTTTTACACTATCGCATAAATTCAAAATGACCCCATTTGCATCCATGGGCATTGGGTCTGTTGCTTATTCTCTATATTATAATGAAAGGATATATGAAGAAGGAGTTTGTTTGGTGCCCATATATTTAAAAAAATGAAATGAATATTGTCAAAGCACTTCCCCTTCTCCCAATCTATTGCCATTCAGATAATAGTCTGCCTTTCTGTTTTTGACACCAAAGTGGATAACCTCGCATTTATCCACGTTATATTGCAACTGCCACGCTTCTGCCCACTCACCCAACCTGTCCAAATCATCCTGGAGTTTCTCGGTATCCTCCTCGCTGCACACACTCCCACCCAGCTTTGTGTCATCTGCAAACTTGGAGATATTACATTTAGTTCCCTTATCTAGATCATTAATGCATATTGTGAATAGCTGGGGTCCAAGGACCAATCCCTGCGGTACCCCACTAGTCACTGCTTGCCACTCGGAAAAAGACCCATTAATTCCTACTCTCTGCTTTCTGTCCACCAACCAGTTCTCTGTCCAAGTCAGTACCTTGCCCCCAATCCCATGTGCCTTAACTTTACACGCTAATCTCTTATGCGGGACCTTATCGAAAGCCTTTTGAAAGTCCAAATACACCACATCTACTGGTTCTCCCTTATCTATTTTCCCAGTTACATCCTCAAAAAATTCCAGTAGATTAGTCAAGCACGATTTACCTTTTGTAAATCCATGTTGACTTTGTCCGAACCTGTCACTGTTTTTCAAGTGCTCTGCTATTACATCCTTTATAATGGACTCTAGCATTTTCCCCACTACCAATGTCAGGCTTACCGGTCTGTAATTCCCCGCTTTCTCTCTACCACCCTTTTTGAATAGTGGGGTTACATTAGCTACCCTCCAATCCATGGGTACAGTTCCAGATTCCATCGAATGTTGGAAGATGATCAGCAATGCATCTACTATTTCTAGGGCCACTTCCTTAAGTACCCTAGGATGTAGATTATCAGGCCCTGGGGATTTATCGGCCTTCAATCCCGTCAATTTCCCTAACACCATTTCCCTGCAAATACTGATTTCTTTCAGTTCCTCCCTTTCATCAGACCGTATGTTCTCCATCATCTCTGGGAGGTTATTTGTGTCCTCCTTTGTGAAGACAGAACCAAAATATGCATTTAATTGGTCTGCCATTTCTTTGTTCCCCATTATTACTTCCCCCGCTTCTGACTGCAAGGGACCTACACTTGATTTCACTAATCTTTTTCTTTTCACATATCTATAAAAGCTCTTACAGTCAGTTTTTATGTTCCCAGCAAGCTTACTTTCCTATTCTATTTTCCCCTTCTTAATTAATCCCTTTGTCCTCCTTTGTTCAATCCTAAACTGCTCCCAATCCTCAGGGTTACCGCTTTTTCTGGCCAATTTATATGCCCTCTCCTTGAATCTTATGCTATCCCTAATTTCCCTTGTTAGCCACGGTTGAGTCACCCTTTTTGTTTAATTCTTATGCCACACTGGGATGAACAAATTCTGTAGTTCATCCATGCAGTCTTTGAATGTTTGCCATTGCCTATCCACCGTCAACCCCTTGAGTGACATTCCCCAATCAATCCTACCCAATTCGCGCCTCATACCATCGTAGTTTCCTTTATTTAAATTCAGGACCCTAGTCTCTGATTCAACTATTTCACTCTCCATCCTAATGAAGAATTCTATCATATTATGATCACTCTGACCCAAGGGGCCTCGTACAACAAGATTGCTAATTAATCCTTTCTCATTGCATAATACCCAGTCTAAGATGGTCTGATCTCTGGTTGGTTCCTCGACATATTGTTCCAGAAAACCATCCCGTAAATATTCTAGGAATTCCTCCTCCACAGTATTTTTACTAATTTGGTTAGCCCAATCTATATGTAGATTAAAGTCACCCATGATGACTGCTGTGCCCTTACTGCATGCTTCTCTAATTTCCCTTTTAATGCCATCCCCAACCTCCGTATTACTGTTTGGAGGTCTATATACCACTCCCACTAACGTTTTCTGCCCCTTGTTATTTCTCAGTTCTACCCATACAGATTCCGCATCATCAGAGCTAATATCCTTCCTTTCAATTGTGTTAATCCCCTCTTTAACCAGCAATGCTACCCCACCTCCCTTTCTTTTTTGCCTATCTTTCCTAAATATTGAATAACCCTGGATGTTGAGTTCCCAGCCTTGGCCACCCTGGAGCCCAATCAAATCGTATTCATTTACCTCTATTTGCGCAGCTAATTCATCCACCTTGTTCCGAATGCTCCTTGCATTAAGACACAAAGCCTTCAGGCTTGTTTTTTTAACGCTCTCAGACCTATATGAATTATTATTTACTGTGACCATGTTTGATTTAAATTGTTGAGTTCTTTGCCTTCTACTTTTGTTTTTCTCCTTCCTGTCTTTAGCTTTTATCCTTGTTTCCCTTTCCTTTGTCTCCCTGCTCAGGTTCCCAACCCCCTGCCACTTTAGTTTAAACCCTCCCCAACAGCACTAGCAAACACTCCCCCTAGGACATCAGTCCCGGCCCTGCCCAGGTGCAGACCGTCCCGTTTGTACTGGTCCCACCTCCCCCAGAACCGGTTCCAATGTCCAAGGAATTTGAATCCCTCCCCCTTGCACCATTCCTCTAGCCACATATTCATTTGAAATATCCTCCTATTTCGACTCTGACTAGCACGTGGCACTGGTAGCAATCCTGAGATTACTACCTTTGAGGTCCTCTTTTTTAATTTACCTCCTAACTCCCTATATTCTGCTTTTAGGACCTCATCCCGTTTTTTACCTATATCATTGATGCCTATGTGCACCACGACAACTGGCTGTTCGCCCTCCCCCTCCAAAATGTTCTGTAGCCGCTCCAAGACGTCCTTGACCCTTGCACCAGGGAGGCAACACACCATCCTGGAGTCTCGTTTGCGGCCGCAGAAACGCCTATCTATTCCCCTTACAATTGAATCCCCTATCACTATAGCTCTTCCACACTTTTTACTCCCAGCCTGTGCAGCAGAGCCACCCATGGTGCCAGGAAGTTGGCTGCTGCCGCCTTCCCCTGATAAGTCATCCCCCCCAACAGCATCCAAAGTGGTATATCTGTTTGAGAGGGGGATGGCCACAGGGGACCCCTGCACTACCTGCCTGCACCTCTTACTCTGCCTGGTGGTCACCCATTCACTTCCTGCCTGTACACCCTTTACCTGCGGTGCGACCAACTCGCTAAACGTGTTATCCGCGACGTTCTCAGCGTCGCGAATGCTCCAATATGCATCCATCCGCAGCTCCAGCGCCGCAATGCGGTCCGTCAGTAGCTGCAGCTGGATACATTTCCCACACACATGGTCGTCAGGGACACAGGAAGCGTCCCTGATTTCCCACATATAGCAGGAGGAGCATATCACGGGGCGGAGCTCTCCTGCCATGACTTACCCTTTAATTAATTAATTAAAATTAAACTAATTGAATCCCACCAATTTCACTTCAATTAAATGATATACTCAAGGGCCCTTGCTTAACAGCAGTCCCCACTACACCACAGAGACTCTAGAAACTATGAACCACAGAATTTAAGTACGGAAAAAAGGAGAAAGAGAGAAATACTCAGCAACCAATCACTTACCTGCTTTCTGGTGACGTCACACTTTGATTATTTTTTACTTCTCTCTTTCCCGCTCTCGGGGCTCAGATTGATAAGCCTACCTGGTCGCTGCCGCCTTTTACCGCCGCCGCCTCGCCGCTGTCGCTCCACCCAGGTCCGCCGCCTCTGTGGGCCTACCTGGTCGCTGCCGCCTTTTACCGCCGCCGCCTCGCCGCTGTCGCTCCACCCAGGTCCGCCGCCTCTGTGGGCCTACCTGGTCGCTGCCGCCTTTTACCGCCGCCGCCTCGCCGCTGTCGCTCCACCCAGGTACGCCGCCTCTTATCAAACGCAAACTTTCCTTATCCAAATTTGTAAATGTCTGCACACAAGCAATGATGAGAAAACTGAAAAAAAGTACAATTTGCATTTATTATAGCACCTTTAACTTAAAAAAAAATCTCAAGATATTTCACAAATGAAAATAATATAGGAACCGGTGCCAAGGTCAAGGGGAGAGATTAGGTGCCTGAAAGCTTCTTTGAACAAATGGGCCTTGAAAAGGTTTTTGAAACAGGAGAGAGTAGTAGAGAGATGAAGGGGTGTGAGGAGGGACTTCGAGAGAGTAAGGTCAAGGTAGCTGAAGACTGCCAAAGGGAGGCGGGATGGACAATAGGTCAGAGTCAGAGGACCAAAGGGTGCGAGAGGGTATTCAAGGCTGGAGGAAGTTGCAAACATAGGGTGGGATGACATCTTTGGAGAGATTAAGGAGTCAGGCAAGGATTTTAAATGTATTATGTTGGGGGACTGGAAGCCAATGTAGGTCAGCAGGAATGGGGGTGATGGGTGAGCAGGACTTAGTGTGAGATAGAAAAGCAATGCAACACTTTGGATAATTGGGATTTTGTTGAGGGTGGAGGATGGGAGGCTAGCTGGGAGGGCATTGGAATATTCAAGTCTACTGGTGACAAAAGAATGGATAAGGGTTTCATTGGTGGAGGGGCTGAGGTAGTGGTGGAAGCAGGCAATGTTGCCGAAGTGGAATAAGTGGTCTTGGTGATGAATACAACCTGGGACTTGAAGAAGACGCTGGGCAGGGGCTTGGGAGAGGTGCAGAGTTTATGCTGGGAGGGACTGAAAACTATAGCTTTGGTCTTTCCAATGTTCAACTGGAGGAAGTGGTGACTCATTCATGACTTGGAGTTGGTCAGGTAATTTGACAGCAAAGAGCGGGTCATGCGACCGAGATAGGTAGTGGAGAGGTAGAGTTGGGTGTTGTCAGCATACTCATGGAAGCTGGCTCAGTGCGTGTGGATGATATCACTGAGGGGCAGCATGTAGATGAGGAAGAGGAGTGGGCTAAGATTATATTGTTAGGGGACTCCTAAGGTGACAGTCTAGGGGCCATTGCTGGAGCTCTGACAGCTGTGTTTGAATAGAAAAGAGTAGAACCAAGCAGAGGCAGTCCCACGGAGTTAATCAATGTAGGAGAAGAAATAATGGAGAAGGCTGACATGGCCAACTGCACTAGATACTGCTGAGAGGTCGAGGAGGACAAGAAGGGCTAACACACCACAATCACAGTTACAGAGGGTATCTTTTGTCATTCTGGCCAGGGCCATCTTGGTGCTGTAAGATGCACAGAAGCTGGACTGAAGGGATTCAAACAGGAGTTTTGAGAGAGATGGGCACAGAGCTAGGAGGAGACAATGCATTCAAGAACCTTAGAAAGGGGAGGTTAGAGATGGAGCAGTTGTTGGAGAGGACAATGGGTCGAAAATAATTTTTTTGAGGAGGGAGGTGATGACAGCAGTTTTAAAAGGGAGAGAGACATTGCCTAAATAAATTAATAATGTAGCTCTACACTCATTAGGTACGCTCATCAAGTAATTAGGAAGGCAAATGGAATGTTGGCCTTTATTTCAAGGGGGATAGTGTATAAAAGTAGGGTAGTCTTGCTACAACTGTACAGGGCACTGGTGAGACCACACCTAGAGTACTGTGTACAGTTTTGGTCCCCTTATTTAAGCAGGAATATGCTTGCTTTGGAGGCAGTTCAGAGAGGTTCACTAGGTTGATTGCTGGGATGGAAGGGTTGTCTTATGAGGAAAGGTTGAGCAGGTTGGGCCTATACTCATTGGCGTTTAGAAGAATGAGAGGTGATCTTATTGAAACATATAAGATTCTGAGGTGGTTGGACAGGGTAGATGTTGAGAGGATGTTTCCCCTCATGGGGGAATCTAGAACGAGGGGGCATAGTCTCAGAATAAGGGGAGGTGAGGAGGAATTTCTTCTCTCAGAGGGTTGTGAATCTTTGGAATTCTTTACCCCAGAGAGCTGTGGAAGCTGAGTCATTGAATATATTCAAGGCTGAGATAGACAGATTTTTGAGCAACAGGGGAGTCAAGGGTAATGGGAGCGGGCAGGAAAGTGGAGTTGAGGCCAAAATCAGATCAGCCATGATCTCATTAAATGGCGGAGCAGGCTCGAGGGGCCGAATGGCCTGCTCCTGCTCCTGCTCCTATTTCTTATGTTCTTATGTTCTCATGAAAGAGGATTATATGCCAATTTTTATCAGCTACCACAGTATTTTAAACTAAGAACCTCTATGAATCGAGCTGAAAAATCAAGAACTGAAACAAATTATGGGCCTTGTGGTAAAAACCATGAACTTTATCAATGCACAATAATTCTAGCATTGTCAGTTCAAACATTTCTTTGAGAATATTGAGACCAAATATCTAGATGTACTAATGTATGTAGAGGTTAAATGGTTCTGCAAGAGAAGAGCGTTGTACCACTCTTTCAAATCTCGTTCTGAAATTAGAGAACTTCTTAGGCTCAAAGCAAAGACATTCTCAATATTGATGATTCTCCAGATTGGTGAAAGTAGTCTTTTTGTAAACTAACCTGATGTGTACCTGAACCTCTTCTACACAAAACTGCAGGGAGTGAAGAAACTTGTCGTATTTGTTGAATTGCGAGGGTGTTTGAATGCAGAATCCAGCTGTAGAAGAATGATTTCACCAACTTCCCATCTTCTTTACTAATTTTGTTTGCGTTAATTAAGGTGGTCAAAGGTTTTCCAATACAATAGGTATGAGGTTTTCTTTATTTGCTAAGATAGGCTAACAATTGCTTATTTACAGTTTATGGGGGAAACACTGTCAAATGTTAGGGGAATATTAGTCGATTTTCCCTTCTCTAGTTGCTGGGGCTAATTGTAGTGCTATTATTGCCACACTGGCTCAAATCAGCACAGTCAACCCTGGAACTTTCCTTGTGTAATGCAGCAGCTACCCAATGGATAAACCTGCTTGTCTGAGGTGAGCAGTGGTTGAAGGTTTTCAAGCAAGACACTGGGACAGTTTGCGACAAACTGAAGTGGTTGTGTTTTATATCTTGTGTGTGGATTCCTGCTTAATAATTGCATCCATGTGTGCCTTTCATAAAATACAAGGCGATGAGCAAGGATTTACAAGGGAAAACCAGGTACAGCGAAGGCTGATCAGAGTCTATGAAGACTGAAACAGTGAACGCTGATGATATCACAAGGGAAGTGGCTTGGAGGAGTGACTGCAACTTAATTAACATGCACATTTGAAATGACACATCACTGCCAAGCACCCCAGGATTATGATCACATCTCTGATGATATTAACTCAATTCTATTGCTGTATCAAGCTCTAGCCAATGTCCTGATGATGTCGTTAGCACCCATTGTGATATTGCTTCTCTTTTAAACGGAAAGTATAAATTGCAAATGCTTATCTCAGTATGTTGGATATTATTTTTAAACGTGGTCTTGATGAGGAGACCCTATTCTTAAAACGTTGTTGCCTTTTGCTAACTAAACAGAGCATGTTTTCCTTTAGTAGGATCAGGGTTAATGACTGAGTTTGTGTCTGACCCTTTGCCTACTGTACCTCCTGTACAGATTTAGCAATGTACCGGGAAATATTGGGTGACTGCTGTCTGAAGCGGAAAGTACCACTACGCAAAAGTAGTGATATGACATAGTGGGAAGGGGGGGGGGGGTTGTGTTTCTGTACTCATTTTCTCATAATGGTGTGACAGTGTGCAAGAATGAGTGGGTTGTGACGTGCAAATGGTGATCCAGCAGTTTAGAGTCTCGATCTTTCAGTGTAGCCCACTCCTCCGTGGGGTCAAAACCTTTTGCGTGGCTGCTGTCATCTGATTTATGTCGTAGTGTGGAGGTTGGCGTGAAAAATTTATGTTCATTTTCCTTTTCCTGCTCTGATTGACTTTGTCGCAACATTGCTGCTTCTCAGCCCCTTTAAGCTTTTTGCCTTTACCTTGCTGTATTTTTGCAGGTGGGTGGGTTTATATATGAGGATTCAGTCTTCCATTGGTCAACAGCATTTTCTTGCGCGCTGCACTTTGAAAAGCCAAGATTATTTTCGTGCACCAGAAGTGGTTACCATGGAGGAGGGGCCTGTCTCAGCAATAGTTATCTCCGAGTTTAGCTATTCTGTGCAGCCAGTTTGCTCAAACCGCTCCGTAGTCCAAAGAAAATAGGGAAAAGTCTCGATTCTGCATCCTGCTAGGGATATTATTTTGCTTGGCAAAGTTTGCTATGTTTTTATTGTATTTATAATGGGGAACAAAGAAATGGCTGATGAATTAAATACATACTTTGGTTCTGTCTTCACAAAGGAGGACACAAATAAACTCCCAGAGATGTCAGGGAACACAGGGTCTAATGAGAGGGAGGAATTGAATGAAATCAGTATTTGTAGGGAAATGGTGTTAGGGAAATTGACGGGATTGAAGGCAGATAAATCCCCAGGGCCTGATAATCTACATCCTAGGGTACTTAAGGAAGTGGCCCTAGAAATAGTAGATGCATTGCTGGTCATCTTTCAAAATTCTATAGACTCTGGAACAGTTCCCATGGATTGGAGGGTAGCTAATGTAACCCCACTATTTAAAAAAGGTGGTAGAGAAAAGATGGGGAATTATAGACCGGTAAGCCTGACATCGGTAGTGGGCAAAATGCTAGAGTCCATTATAAAAGATGTAATAGCAGAGCATTTGGAAAACAGTGACAGGATCGGACAAAGTCAACATGGATTTACAAAAGGGAAATCATGCCTGACTAATCTACTGGAATTTTTTGAGGATGTAACTGGTAGAATAGATAAGGGAGAAACAGTGGATGTGGTGTATTTGGACTTTCAGAAGGCTTTCGATAAGGTCCCGCATAAGAGATTAGCGTGCAAAGTTAAAGCACATGGGATTGGGGGTAAGGTACTGATTTGGATAGAGAACTGGTTGGCAGACAGAAGCAAAGAGTTGGAATAAACAGGTCTTTTTCCGAGTGGCAGGCAGTAACTAGTGGGGTACCACAGGGATCGGTGCTAGGACCCCAGCTATTCACAATATATATTAATGATCTAGACGAGGGAACTAGATGTAATATCTCTAAGTTTGCAGATGACACAAAACTGGGTGGGCGTGTGTGCTGTGAGGAGGATGCAGAGAAACTCCAGTATGATTTGGACAGGTTGGGTGATTGGGCAGATGCATGGCAGATGCAGTATAATGTGGATAAATGTGAGGTTATCCACTTTGGTGGCAAAAACAGGAAGACAGAGTATTATTTGAACGGCAATAGATTGGGAAAAGGGGAAGTGCAACGAGATCTGGGAGTCCTTGTGCACCAGTCGCTGAAGGTAAGCATGCAGGTACAGCAGGCGGTTAAGAAGGCAAATGGTATGTTGACCTTCATAGCGAGAGGATTCGAGTACAGGAGCAAGGATGTCTTGCTGCAGTTGTACAAGGCCTTGGTAAGACCACACCTTGAGTATTGTGTGCAGTTTTGGTCGCCTTATCTGAGGAAGGATGTTCTTGCCATGGAGGGAGTGCAGCGAAGATTTACCAGACTGATACCTGGGATGGCAGGAATGACGTATGAAGAGAGATTGGGCCGATTAGGCTTATATTCGCTAGAGTTTAGAAGAATGAGAGGGGATCTCATTGAAACTTATAAAATTCTAACAGGACTAGACAGACTAGATGCAGGAAGGATGTTCCCGATGGCGGGGGAGTCCAGAACCAGGGGTCACAGTCTAAGGATAAGGGGTAAGCCATTTAGGACTGAGATGAGGAGGAATTTCTTCACCCAGAGAGTGGTGAACCTGTGGAATTCTCTACCACAGAAAGCAGTTGAGGCCAATTCATTAAATATATCAAGAAGGAGATAGATATATTTCTTAAGGCTAAAGGGATCAAGGGATATGGGGAGAAAGCAGGGACAGGGTACTGAATTTGGATGATCAGCCATGATCTCATTAAATGGCGGAGCAGGCTTGAAGGGCCGAATGGCCTACTCCTGTTCCTATCTTCTATGTTTCTATACAGTTACAATATGGATTTTTCCTTTAAAAAAACCCAGATTCTCCAACAAATCCTAATCCACCACTTGTATGATGTGACTTGAATCTGGATGACTAAGTATTTTGGCATAATATTCCTGAATAATTGTATGATTCCATTCCATTTTCAGTGCACTTTGGAATTGATCATCTCATTGCAATTAATCAGCCATCAGCACAGTTACAGTCCACATCAGTGGAATCTCTTGCACCCAACAATCAAACCACATCAAAGGTGTATCATGAGTGGCTGAACACAAAGTTCCTTATGCTGAATGTCGCCTTGCTTGCAAAAAGAACACACATAACAAACAGCAAACCTTAGCGCTGGTCGCTGAGCAGTAATAATACCAGCTTCTGTGCACAGTATGCTTGTAGTGCAGGATGGGAAGGTGTGTACAGCTTCCTGTTTTTGCTGCTGTGCTGTTTCACAGATTAGGTGAACTTCACACCCAGCCAAAACAGCTGGACAACACAGTGGCTTTTAACAATTTCACTGCACAAACCAATTTTTGAACACGTTGCTCTGGATAGCACTCACCATTCTGTGTATTTGAATTGTAGTAACATTTGAAAAGATGTATTATAAGCGATTGGCAGACAGAAAAAAAAACAACATTCAGAGGTAACTTCACAACAATCAGAACTCAATGTTCTCACATTTGTCCAGTGAAAGGCAATGATATCATTCCTTTTATTCCCTTTCTCCATTTAGCTACTGGGAATGTCTTTCAGGTTTTCTTCATTATTATTCAGAGCACCAAGGTCTCCACTACCCTCCACTTCTGAAGGTGTCGACTTCCTTACTGGGGTGGGGCACAGTTCCACTCTTGATAATCACTCTGGCACGTTGTTGAAGTAGGCATTCTTCATATGGGATCCTTGATAGTGAGTGTTGGCAGGCTGACTGATTGTGGGTGAGAGATGAGGAGCTGTGGAAAAGCAAAGGGATTTAATTGTCCGTGTGCACAAATCACTAAAAGCTAGTGTACGGATACAAAAAGTAATCAAAAAGGCTAATAGGATGTTGGCCTTTATCTCAAGGGGATGGAATTCAAAAGAGAGGAACTGAAGCTTCAGTTGTAGAGAGCCTCGGTCAGACCCCATCGAGAGAACTGCGTTCAATTTTGGGCATCGAACCTCAGGAAAGATATATTGGCCTTGGAAGGGATACAGCGCAGATTCACCAGAATGATACCAGGGCTTAAAGGATTAAATTATAAGGACAGGTTGCATAAACTTGTATCCCCTTGAGTTTAGAGGGTTGATCTACTCAAGGTATTTTAAATGATTAAGGGATTGAATAGGGTAGATAACGCAAAACTGCTTCCTCTGGCGGGGAATCCAGAACAAGAGGGCATAACCCTAAAATTAGACCTAGGCCATTTAGGAGTGAAATCAGGAAGCACTTTTTCACACAAAGGGTAGTGAAAATCTGGAACTCGCTCTCCAAAATGGATGCTGGGTCAATTGAAACTTCCAAGACTGAGATCAATAGATTTTTGTTAGGTAAGGGCATCAAGGGATATGGCGCGAAGGCGGGTAAATGGAATTGAGGTACTGATCAACCATGATGTACTTGAATGGCAGAACAGGCTCGAGTAGGTGAATGGCCTACTCCTGTTCTGATATTCCTATGACAGGCCAGTCCTGCCTTCCTCCAGCGTCCACACATGTACTTTCTGAAGGGGTTGCTGGGTAGGGATCAGGAGAAGGAACCCGAGCCAATTTTCCTTTCACTAACCCGGAGGTGCCACAGCCAATTGTAGTACCCATACCACTGCCACAGTTGAGATCAACTAACTTAGAGCAGACAAGGCCTCAGACCTAGGGCATTTCTGGTCAATAAGACTCAAAAGAGGGTGACGCTGCTTCCCGGTCTTTGGGAGAGCCTCCAGTTGATATTTCTAATTAAAATAATGGTTTGAACTGTACCTCTACAATATTTCATAGAATGATACAGCACAGAAGGAGGCCATTCGACCCATCATGCCAATGTATTTGAGAAGTTTGCAAGGGATACGAGGAAATGTAGGGGGAGAAATTCAGTATCGCCCCGTTTGGGGCGCAATTATCGGCCGGGCGCAAAGATTAGCGCCTGGTGCTAATTATCGCCACCGACTGCAAACTTGACTTTTATCGCCCCTGGAGGTGATTGGAGCGCTAAATCAGGCGCTTCACACCTGTCTTAAGGCGCAAAGGCCGAGGAGCGAGGCGCTACCTCAGAGCGCTGGCGAAGCTCATGTGATGTCAGTCAGCAATGGAACACACACACAATGGCGCCGGCCAGTTCTTAAAGGGGAGGGTTGATCTTGCTTTCCATCCACATCCTGCTCATTGCAGCCTTGAATCTCGGCCTGGAGAGACCTGCACATCAAATCTGCTGGAAAGAACAATGGAGAGTACCAGGGAAAGAGTTCAGAGTGCGGCCCCCACAGTCTCTTCTAAATCGATACAAGGAAGGGCAAGTCAAAATGAACCTGCAAAGTGCTGCTCAGTACCCAAAACTCCTTCATACAGCGTTGAATCTCTCCAGAAGTCTCTCTCTCTCTCTCTCTCAGAATGCGTGGTTCAAAATTGTCACCAACAATAAAAGGCAGGAAGTGGTCACCTTTAAATAGCGCTCCCCCAGTCCCTTCCTGACTGCAAAACGCTCCCCTCAACCTGTCGTTACTAGCGGCAGGCGGTAAGGCAGGGGGCGCCACTCAATATCCGCTCCGGGGCGTTGTGCACTCGACTGACGTCACGATCTGCCGATGCAGGAGATCGTGGCGGTAGTGTTTAGCGCCGCCGCAAAATGTCTAGTTAATTTCGTGAGCGGCGCAAACATCGCCACGCCCGGGCGCTAGACGCTTTGCGCCCCATTAGCGCCCTCATAAGGCGCTAACGGGAGGCACAACCAACTGAATTTTCCCCCCGTAGTCTTTTATAGACCCCAGCACCACCATAGAAAACCCTAGTAATCTAGTAAGAAAATGTTAGATGCAGTGCAGATAGGAAAGTTTTGTTTTCTTCTGCTTTCTTGTTATGGTAACGTTTCTTAAAAGAAAACTTTCAACCTCAGAGCATTCACACTCGAGGTCAGACTTGACTCAGATGTTCAAACAGGTATTTACCTTTGGTTCATTTACTGATTTTCTAGGTAACACTTACATTCTTGCAGGGAAATTACTTCACTGCTGCCTGAGGGTAGAACTGCTGCTCCACCTCAGGAAACTGGTGAACAATTGCTGTGTGATACAGGATGGTAGGGAAGTAACCTGAGAGTGACTCTGTTTATCAAAAATGCTCCGCCTTTGTTGCGTAACAAAGCAACTTTACAAATAGGGTTTTAGGAACATCTCCAAACTGCTAGAAAGAGTAAATTGAGGAAAATCTGGTTCTATGCCAATGTTACAAATTCAGGCCTGTCGTTCAGTGGTGTCAATTGTTCCCTTAAGCAGTCTAGTTTATTTTTGTTAGGCAATGGTATAATTTTTGTTAGGCAGGAGTATTAAGGATTATGGAAGCAAAGTGAGTAGATGGAGTTAAGATACAGATCAGCCATGATCTAACTGAATGGCGGAACAGGCTCAAGGGGCTGAATGGCCTACTCCCGATCCTATGTTCCTAGCTGCCTGCTTTTTTATGGAAGGTGGCTCCCATTGCCCTGTATCTGTTACCATGGTAAATGGGACCCGGGAGTGTAACAATGAAACTCCCTTGTAATCTGGACTGGATCTCCGTGTCTTAAATACATGCACTTCTTTAATCTCTCTGAAAGCGGACCGAGTGAACACTAGGTTTGGTTTGGTTTGTAAGCTGCTTTGTTACATGATAGATAAACCATACTGAGTGTGATGGAAGTCACTTGGTACAATCAGCTCATCTTCTATTTGTGTATCATGACAAAAGTAAAGTATATGCACGCTAGCTAACTCGGGGAGAATTCTTACTTAGAGCAGCTTACTTAACGGAGCTAATAGAGCTGCAGGAAGACCAAATAGCAGGAGGTGTACTCGCAGAAATCCTTACCCTCCCACAAGAGTGTATAGGCCTAGGACAGCATACCTGCAGTTCTCTCCGGAGCAGTGCGTAAGGAGGCTGCACTTTCCTACAGAGGCTGCCACAGAGTTGTGTCACCTCCTGCAGCGAGACCAGCAACCCACTGACACAGCTTTGCCTGTTGCTCTCAAGGCCACTGCAGCCCTCAACTTCTTTGCCACCGGTTGCTTCCAGGCTGCCACGGGGGAAGCAGTAACATCAGTCGGTCTGCAGTTCATGCTTGCATTAATCAGGTGCCTGATGCTATGTTTGCTGGAGAACAAAAATTTCCATCATTTTCCCTACGGACAACCAGAAGCAGCGGGATAGGATTCTGGAATTTGCACACATTGCAGGCTTCCCTCAAGCCCAGAGCCTCATTGACTGCACCCACATCACTCTGCGGGCTCCTTCATATAACCCCACTGCCTTCATGAATTGCAAGGGCTTCCATTCCATTAACGTGCACCAGGTGTGTGATCACCAGCAGAGCATCATGCAGGTCTGTGCCCACTTTCCTGGAAGCTGCCGTAACAATTTCATGACCTCAAGACGCCCCAAAGCACTTTACAGCCAATGAAGTACTTTTTTTTGAAACATAGTCGCTGTTATAATGTAGGAAACGAGGCAGCCAATTTGCGCACAGCAAGGTTCCGCAAACAGCAATGAAATAAATGACCAGATAATCTGTTTTGGGTGTTGGTTGAGGGATAAATGTTGGCCAGGACACTGGGAGAATTTCCCCCGGGTCCTAGCTACTCTGGACACCAGAATGCACTGTGGTCCTAGCACTCAGCATTGCTAGTGTGCAAATATGTTGAAGGATGTTTTCCTGTCATTTGTATGCTCTTCCAATAAGCCAGTTCATATTTGCGCAGAGGTATCTACATTCCCAGAAGTGGCGGGGCGTGTGGGCAGATGGTGGAGCAACTCCTTAAAGAATTTCCCACCTATGTCTGCTGGAGTAGCGCCAGTGAGGCTCCCCCAAACTTGGCACATTCTGAAACGATTATTCTTTATTATCCTTGAAACAACTAACAAGTAACAATCACACTCTGAATCATCATGGTGATCTGTGTACCGCACTCTATATCACATTTGTTCTTGCCAAGTTTATTGTGCTGTCAGCACTGGGCGAATCTGAGCTTGGCCCAGATTAAAGGACTTACTTGGCCCAAGGCACAGCATGAAATTACATAGAAACATGGAAGATAGGAGCAGGAGTAGAACATCAAATGAACCACGGAATCATAGAAATTGCTGCACCAAAGGAAGCTATTCGGCTTGGCTCATGTCCCTATGTCAGAGCTAGATCTTCAACTGGAGCTATCTACTAAAATATAAATAGAAAATGCTGGAAATACTCAGCAGGCCAGGCAACATCTGAGGAGAGAGAAACAGATTTATCATTTCAGGCCGTTGACCTTTCATCAGAACTGAAAAATGTTACAGATGTAACAGGTTTTTTTCAAGCACAGAGGCAGGGAAGGAAAGAACAAAGGGGAAGGTCTGTGATAGAGTGGAAGGCAGGAGTGATTAAATGATTAAAGGGCGGATGGTGCAAGGCAAAAGGGAGTGGTAATGGGACAAGTAAAGAAACAAAAGATGGGTTTAGAGGAGGTGTAAATGGCAACAGCAGAATCATTACCAGCATCTGCTGTCCAAAAAAATGGGAGCAGTGGTTATGATCTGAAATTGTTGAACTTGATGTTGAGTCCGGAAGGCTGTAAAGTGCCTAATCGAAAGATGAGGTGCTGTTCCTCGCACTTTCATTGAGCTTCGATTGAGCTTCGTTGGAACAATGTAAGAGGTCGAGGACAGAGGGATCAGATTAGCAGTGGGACGGAGAATTAAAATGGCAAGCGACCGGAAGCTCAGGTCACGCTTGCAGATTAAGAACATAAGAACATAAGAAATAGGAGCAGGAGTAGGCCATACGGCCCTTCGAGCCTGCTCCGCCATTCAATAAGATCATGGCTGATCATCGACCTCAACCCCACTTTCCCGCCCGATCTCCATATCCCTTGATTCCCCTAGACTCCAAAAATCTATCTATCTCAGCCTTGAATATACTCAAAGACTCAGCATCCACAAGCTTCTGGGGCATAGAATTCCAAAGATTCACAACTCTCTGAGTGAAGAAAATCCTCATCATCTCAGTCTTAAATGGCCTACCCCTTATCCTGAGACTATGCCCCCTAGTTCTAGACACTCCAGAAAACAGACAGTAGGGATAAACGGGTCTTTTTCAGGTTGGCAGGCTGTAACTAGTGGGGTGCCGCAAGGATCAGTGCTGGGGTCTCAGCTATTTACAATCTATATTAATGACCTAGGGAAACAACCTCTCAGCAATCCCCTCCAGAATCTTGTATGTTTCAATGAGATCGCCTCTCATTCTTCTAAACTCCAGAGAGTATAGGCCCATTCTACGCAATCTCTCATCATAGGTCAGCCCTCTCATCCCAGGAATCAATCTAGTGAACCTTCGTTGCACCACCTCCAAGGCAAGTATATCCTTCCATAGATAAGGAGACCAAAACTGTGCACAGTACTCCAGGTGTGGTCTCACCAAGGCCCTGTACAATTGTAGCAAGACTTCCTTACTCTTAAACTCCAACCCCCTTGCAATAAAAGCCAACATGCCATTTGCATTCCTTATTGCTTGCTGTACCTGCATGCTAGCTTTCTGTGTTTCTTGCATGAGGACATCCAAATCTCTCTGAACACCAACATTTAAAAGTTTCTCACCATTTAAAAAATATTCTGTTTTTCTATTCTTCCTACCAAAGTGAATAACCTCACATTTCCCTACATTATACTCCATCTGCCACCTTACTGCCCACTCACTTAGTCTATCTATATCCCTTTGCAGACTCGGTGTTCTCCTCACAGCTTACTGTCCCACCTAACTTTGTATCATCAGCAAACTTGGATACATTACACTCGGTCCCTTCATCTAGGTCATTAATATAGATTGTAAATAGCTGAGGCCCATGCACTTATCCTTGCGGCACCCCCCTAGTTACAGCCTGCCAACCTGAAAAAGACCCGTTTATCCCTACTCTCTGTTTTCTTTCCGTTAACCAATCCTCTATCCATGCTACAATAGCAAAATACTGCGGATGCTGGAAATCTGAAACAACAACAGAAAATGCTGGAAACACTCAGCAGGTCAGGCAGCATTGTGGAGAGAGAAAGAGAGTTAACGTTTCAGGTCGATGACCCTTCGTCAGAGCTGGCTCTATCCTCTATCCATGCTACTATATTACTCCTAACCCCATGAGCCCTTATCTTGTGTAATAATGTGGCACCTTATCGAATGCCTTTTGGAAATCCAAATATACTACATCCACTGGTTCCCCTTTATCTACC
The DNA here is from genome assembly GCA_030390025.1 of Squalus acanthias. NCBI lineage: Eukaryota > Metazoa > Chordata > Chondrichthyes > Squaliformes > Squalidae > Squalus > Squalus acanthias. The sequence goes on from JASTWF010000926.1 coordinate 91,197, forward strand.
CTGCTAGTTACATCCTCAAAAAACTCTAATAAATTTGTCAAATACGATTTCCCTTTCATAAAACCATGTTGACTCTGCCTAATCATGTTATGATTTTCTAAGTGCCCTGATACCACTTCCTTAACAATGGATTCCAGCATTTTCCCGACAACTGATGTCAGGCTAACTGGCCTGTAGTTCCCTGTTTTCTCTCTCCCTCCTTTCTTGAATACATTTGCTACCTTCCAATCCGCTGGGACCGTTCTAGAATCTAGGGAATTTTGGAAGATCAAAACCAATGCATCCACTATCTCTGCAGCCACCTCTTTTAGAACCCTAGGATGTAGGTCGTCAGGTCCAGGGGATTTGTCGGCTTTTAGTCCCATTAGTTTCTCTAGTACTTTTTCTTTACTTATATTAATTACGTTAAGTTCCTCACCCTCATTAGACCCTTGGTTCCCCATCATTTTTGGTATGCTTTTTGTGTCTTCTACTGTGAAGACAGATACAAAATATTTGTTTAACATTTCTGCCATTTCCTTATTCCCCATAATAATTTCTCCTGTCTCAGCCTTTAAGGGACCAACATTTACTTTTGCTACTCTCTTCCTTCTTACATACTTGTAGAAGCTCTTACAATCTGTTTCTATATTTCTTGCTAGTTTTCTCTCATATTCTATTTTTTCCCTTTTTATCAATTTTTTGGACAACCTTTGCTGGTTTCTGAAACTCTCCCAATCCTCAGGCTTACTACTATTCTTCGCTACATTATAAGCTTCTTCTTTCAATCTAATGCTATTCTTAACTTCTTTAGTTAGCCACGGATGGATCAGTTTTCCCGTGGAGTTTTTGTTTCTCAATGGAATGTATTTTTGTTGAGAATTATGAAATATTTCTTTCAATGCTAGCCACTGCTTATCTACCGTCATACCTTTTAATTTATTTTTCCAATCTACCTTAGCCAACTCGCCCCTAATACCTATGTAATTGGCTTTATTTAAGTTTAAGATTCTAGTTTTGGATTTAGGCAAGCCACTCTCAAACGTAACGTGAAATTCTATCATATTATGATCACTCTGCCCCAGAGGATCCTTTACTATGAGACTGTTAATTAACCCTGTCTCATTACACAATATAAGATCTAAAATAGCCTGTTCCCTGGTTGGTTCCATGACACATTCCCCAATGTATAAGAGTAAGGAAGTCTTGCTACAATTGTACAGGGCCTTGGTGAGACCACACCTGGAGTACTGTGCACAGTTTTGGTCTCCTTATCTATGGAAGGATATACTTGCCTTGGAGGCTGTGCAACGAAGGTTCACTAGATTGATTCCTGGGATGAGAGGGCTGACCTATGATGAGAGATTGTGCAGAATGGGCCTATACTCTCTGGAGTTTAGAAGAATGAGAGGTGATCTCATTGAAACACGGGCAACACGGTGGCATAGTGGTTAGCACTGTTGCCTCACAGCACCAGGGACCCGGGTTCGAATCCGGCCTTGGGTGACTGTCTGTGTGGAGTTTGCACATTCTCCCCGTGTCTGCGTGGGTTTCCTCCGGGTGCTCCGGTTTCCTCCCACAGTCCAAAGATGTGCGGGTTAGGTTGATTTGGCTATGATAAATTGACCCTTAGTGTTAGGGGGATTAAATACGTGGGGTTACAGGGATAGGGTGGGATATGTGTCGGTGCAGGCTCGATGGGCCGAAATGGCCTCTATCTGCACTGTGGGGATTCTGTGATTCTGTGAAACATACAAGATTCTGAAGGGGATTGACAGGGTAGATGCTGAGAGGTTGTTTCCCCTGGCTGGAGTGTCTAGAACTACGGGGGATAGTTTCAGGATAAGGGGTAGGCCATTTAAGACTGAGATGAGGAGGAATTTCTTTACTCAGAGGGTTGTGAATCTTTGGAATTCTCTGCCCCAGAGGGCTGTGAATGCTGAGTCTTTCAGTATATTCAAGGCTGAGATAGATACATTTTTGGACTCTAGGGGAATCGATGATCAGCCATGATCTTATTGAATGGCGGAGCAGGCTTGAGGGGCCTTATGCCCTACTCCTGCTCTTATTTCTTATGTTCTTAATGTAGAGGAGACCAAATCATGAGCAGCGAATGCAGTACACTAAATTAAAAGAAGTACAAGTAAATCGTTGTTTCACCTGGAAGGGGTGTTTGGAGCCCTGGACGCTGCGAAGGGTGGAAGTAAAAGGGCAGGTGTTGCATCTCCTGTGCTTGCATGGAAAGGTGCCGTGGGAAGGGGAGCGGGTGTTGGGGGTGACAGAATAGACCAGGGTGTCGCGGCGGGAATGGTCTCTTCGGAATGCAACCTACTATAATCCCATTTGCTCTAATCATGGCTACCACATTTTCATGGCTTGGCTATTTAACTTTTAACAAAAGGAACAAATGGTTGTTCTAGTTGTAACTACATTAGGACATTAAATACATTAGGAATTAAATCACCAGCTACATTCAAGCCAGTGCAAAATGTTCACGCGCTATTCATGATTGCATGGAGTGATTGCCCATAAATCTAACTTACCCTCTCTATTTTTAAAGACTTGTGCTGTTATTAAAAAATATAAAAACAATTGGTCTTCCTTCAGAAAAATTCTTATTATTGATTAATCATGTTTAAACAAAGCAAAACCATACACTGAAAGGACACAACAAAAATTACTAACAACCTGCAGAAAAATGTCGAACCCAAAATGGTTTCAAAATGGGAACTAAAAACAAAAGATGCTTTTAAGAACTCATACTTGCTAGATTAAAAACTAGAGAATACACAAGCCTTAACCATTGTGACTAAAGCACAAGGGGGTAGAAATTAGGTCGCGCCCCATTTGGGGCGCAAATATCGTCCGGACGCAAATATTAGCGCCTGGCGCTAATTATCGGCACTGACAGGAAACTTCACTTTTACCGCCCCGGGAGGTGAGTGGAGCGCTAAAGCAGGCGCTGCACACCTGTCTTAAGGCGCAAAGGCCAAGGAGTGAGGCGCTAACTCAGCGCGCGAGCGCAGCGCAGCTGCTGCCAGTTAGCGAGGGAACACAGACACACTGGCGCCGGACACTTCTTAAAGCGGGGGGGGACACTTGCTCCCCAGCCACACCCTGCTCATTGCAGCCTTGAATCTCAGCCTGGAGAGACCTGTGAATCCATTTTGCTGCCAAGCATGGAGAGGGTGAGAGAACGCGCTCATCGCTTCACCGAGCGGGCCTTGGATGCTCTGGTTGACGCAGTGGAGCGCAGACGATGTATGCTGTTCCCTGAGAGTGGCAGGAGGCCTTTGCCACGCGAGTTCAGAAGAGTGTGGAGGGAGGTGGCTCAGAGCGTCTCCTCCAGGAGCATGGTGCCCAGGACCCATACTCAATGCCGCAAAAAGTTCAACGACCTCACTCGGGTCGTCAGGGTGAGTGGCTTTTTCTCAATACCTCTCCATCCCTCCATCTCAACCTCACTCTATGGCCAGAGGGTCTTAAAACTCCAATGCACAACACTCATCCAACACCTATGGCCCTTTCATCAAACACACACACACATTCCACACTTTGCATACAGTAAGGGCTATTCACCTATGGGAGGCACATCAGGCAAGACCATGGCTGCATACAGTAAGGGCTATTCATCTATGGGAGGCACATCAGGCAAGACCATGGCTGTATATTGTAAGGGCTATTCACCTATGGGAGGCACATCAGGCAAGACCATGGCTGTATATTTACTCAGATGCTGTCCTTTTTCTTGCAGGCTAAGCTGGCTCATAATAGGAGACAGCAGCAACGGACAGGTGGAGGGCGGCTTCAGCTGCAACCCCTCAGCGATCTGGAGGAGCGCGTCCACAGGATTGTGGCAAGCCGGGTGATCGGTCCCGTCGCCACTGGAGACGCCGACCCCGTTGTGGACAGCAATGGTAAGGTCATCACCTTTTTGTCCTCTGTCCTTACACTTGTCCCTCACAACACCAGCCTTTGACACTTTCAATCCAACTTGCTAACTCGCTGCACTTATTCCTCCCTTACTGCCACCCTGTCCTCACGCTAAAGCCACTCTTGTACCTCCCTGCTTTCAGATGGTGATTCACCAGCTGAGGAGACGGGCCCTGAAGCTGCCACTGGGGGTGATGCTGCAGCCGAGGAGGAAGAGGAAGCCAGAGCATCAGTGCCACCCTCTCCCGAAGAAGCCCATGCCCACACTGGGAACACGCCTTCCCCGGAGGGGAGCAGGGGGGAAGGGGCTGATGATGGTGAAGCTCCAGGACCCAGCGGGCTGCAGCAACGCCATGGGGGGGGGTAGGGAAGAACGGGGGCCTTCTCCCCAGAGGGAGAGTATGCCAGACACTCCTACTGCAATGGACGCAGAGGAGGAGCGGCTGATTGCAGAAATGAACACCCAGGCGGTGGGCATGCACACTGAGCTCATGGGTGCAGTGGGAAGGGTGCCCGAATGCATTGAGTCACTGGCAAGGAGTGTGGAGCACTTCGCTGTAGCACAGGCGGATGCCACACTAACGCTTAGTGCTGCAATTCAGTCACTGGCTGCCGTGATCCCACCTCTGACTGCTCTCATACAGACTCAGATGGAGGCCACGCGAGCACAGACTGCTGCCAACCTCGATGGTTCGTGCACATATCCCCGGGGCTGTCACCGCGCCGCAGCAGGCCAGCAATCTGTTCTCCGGCAGATTGCTCCGGATGCTGAAGTGCTGCCCCGTGGGAGTGCCAGTGTGTCGGGCGAGCAGGGAGTTGCTGGCCTCTCTCACGATGACAGCATTCCTGCTGCCAACACTGTCACTTCTCCACTGCACTTGCCACCGCCTGTAGGACAGACTGCTGCCGCCCATGCAGAGTTGGTGCAGTCTGCAGCCGGGCCCTCCAGGCCCAGAAGTGGTCGAGGCCGTCCTTCAGGGGCATCTGCAGTGTCAGGGTCTGACGAGCAGCAGCCTTCCACCAGCCTTGCTGCAGCCACTGAGGTCCCATTACGGAGGAGCAGTAGGGTTAGAAGGGGGGAAGTGCGCAAGGGAAGGAGATCACCCTCGAAGGGCAAAAAGTAGGAGGTGTGACAAAATGCTGGTCATTTTTTTATTAAAGGCCGAGGTTCATGGTCCAACTTTTGTTTAGTGTTTTGGACATTATCTCCAGGTTGTGAGAACCAGTTATGTTATTGGCTGTTGTTTTGTGTTTATTTCTATGAGTTTGTCATGAGGAATTGACACACACAGAGTTTGTAAAATAAATAAGTTTCTGTATTCAAAATATACATGGCTGGTGGTTGGAATTATTGGTGCCTTGGCCGGCTTAGGGGTTGCGTGCTGGGTTGATTAGTGTTTGTAGCAATGGCAGGGGCCCTAGAAGCGGCTTGCTATTAGTCGTTGACGGACGGCCCTTGCAGTTTGACCATTGTGGGCCGCCCTCCTGCCTTGGTGCTGCTGATGATCATCGTCCTCGTCCTCTTCCTCCTCTTCCTCCTCCTCCTCTGGTGGTGCTACAAGGCCTGGTGGCATTGGCTGGGTCCTGAGGATTGCCATGTTGTGCAACATGCAGCACGCGACTACGAAGTTCGAAACTTGCTCAGGCGAGTACTGCAGGGCTCCTCCGGAATGGTCCAGACAGCGGAACCGTTGTTTCAGCACGCCGATTGTGCGCTCAATAATGTTCCTGGTTGCTTGATGGCTTTCATTGTACCGCAGCTCAGCAGGGGTGTTTGGCGTACGGAGCGGTGTCATCAGCCAGGTGCTCAATGCGTACCCCTTGTCCCCGAGAAGCCAACCAACTGGCTGATGCGGTGCCTCGAAAACTTCTGCCACAGTAGTCTGGCGCAGGATGAAAGCATCGTGGCAGCTGCCCGGATAGTGGGCATTGACAGCGAGTATCACCTGTCTGTGGTCACAGACCAACTGCACATTCAAGGAATGGAGCCCCTTTCTGTTCCTGAATTCCTCTGCATTCTCTCGCGGAGCACGCAAAGCCACATGCGTGCAGTCAATGGCGCCCTGCACCATGGGGAAGCCCGCTACCCTCGCAAAGCCCAGAGCGCGGTCACGCTGCTTGTCTGGGGTCATAGGGAAAGAGATGAAGTCTCGTCTCCTTCTGAAGAGGGCATTGGTGACCTGCCGGATGCAGCGATGCACCGCAAACTGAGAGATATTGGCGAGGTCCCCAACAGCAGCTTGGAATGAGCCAGTGGCGTAGAAGTTCAAAGCCACTGTGACCTTCACTGCCACCGACAGAGACGTCCTGGACCTCAGCTGAGGCTGCAGATCTGGCTGCAGCAGGTGGCAGAGCTCAGTGACCACCTCCTTGCTGAATCGCAGCCTTCGCAAACACAGCTCCTCGGACATATGGATGTAGGAGAGCTGTTCACGATATACCCTGGGAGGGTAAGCTCTCCTGTACATGCGCCTGATGGCCCTCCTCCGTCTGGCCATCATTGCCACTCTCTGTCTGCGTCTCGGTATCCTCCGATTCAGCTGGAGCAGGACGACGCCCCCAATCATTGCAGCCCCCATATTCTCTTTGCCAGAAAAGTAATGAGGTACAGCAACTAAAGTAGCAACAAAGTTAGGATGAATAGGCAAAACTACCTCACAAAGCATTGAGTCAATGTAGAAGTCTCTCTCTCTCTCTCTCCGAATCTCTCTCTCTCTCTCAGAACGAGTGGTGCATAAATGTCGACCACAGAAAAAGACAGGAAGAGGCCCCCTTTAAATAGCGCCCCCCCCCAGCCCCACACCGATTGATAGCGTTCCAGTCTTCTGGTCGTTGGAAGCGCCAGGCGGTAAGGCAGGGGGCGCCACTCAATTTCCGCTCCGGGGCGCCACAAGGGCGTTGCACCATGGAATGACGTCACAATCTGCGCGCGCAGGTGGTCGCAGCGGTAAGTTTTAGCGCCGCCGCACAATCTCAAGTTAAGTTCTCGAGCGGCGCAAACATCGCTGCGCCCGGACGTTAGCGGCTTAGCGCCCCATTAGCGCCCTCTTAAGGCGCTAACGGGAGGCGCAGCCAAGTGAATTTTTACCCCAAGGTGTTATAAGGAAGGGGATAATGATAAACTGTTGGGAATTGAACTCCGATTTTCCGGTCGCAAAATCTGGCCGGCCAGCAGCTCTGAATGGGCTGCTGCTGCTCCTTAAAGGGGAGACAATTGTGAGAAGGTATGGCTGCAAGCAGCAATGTAGGTAAAAGTCCTTTCAGTGAGGAGCTGTTTAGCAGTCATGTGCTCATTAAAGATGTGCAATATGTACATTGCAGATGGTTCCTTGCTCAAAGCCATGAAATTAAGCAATAACTTTGTCTCCAGCAACATCCTTTTATGCCGTCTTTTCTTAAAATTCGCAATTAGCCCTGTGATCGGTGAAGCAGCTGACCAGCAGTCCTCTAACTGCTGGGATAGCTGACGTGTAACTTTAGAACAGCAGTTTACAACAACTTGCATTTATATAGCGCCTCTAACGTAGTAAAACGCCCGAAGGCGCTTCACAGGAGTGTTACAAAACACGGAGCCACATAAGGAGATATTGGGTCAGATGACCAAAAGCTTGATCAAAGAGGTTTTAAGGAATGTCTTAAAGGAGGAAAGAGAGGTAGAAAGGCAGAGAGGTTGAGGGAGGGAATTCCAGAGCTTAGGGCCTTGGCAACTGAAGGCACGGCCGTCAATGGTGGAGCGATTATAATTGGCGATGCTCAAGAGGCTAGAATTGGAGGAGCGCAGAGATCTCAGAGGATTGTGCGGCTGGAGCAGGTTACAGAGATAGGGAGGGATTTGAAAACAGGGAAAAACACTGTTCTGACGAAAGATCATCGGCCTGAAACGTTAACTCTGTTTCTCTCTCTGCAGATGCTGCCTGATCTGCTGAGTATTTCCAGCATTTTCTGTTTTTATTTCAGATTTCCAATATTCAGCTTTTGTTTTTCATGTGATAGTAGGTGGACACGCCTACGCAGCTCTCGGATTGGTCAACATAGCTAGCACGGCCTTGTGATTGGTTAAGAGATCGCCACTGTCCTCTGATTGGCAGACACTGCTCCCCAGCTCTCTGATTGGTCAATACAGTCAGCACGGCCTCGTGATTGGTTAAGAAAGCTCCACTGTCCTCTGATTAGCGGAGACGCTCTCCCCCCCCCTCCCCAGCTCAGTGATTGGCCGGTTCCAGGCGCGCGGCGGGGTTTGAGCCGGGCCGAGGATGGAGGCGGCGGCGGCCTCGGGACGTGGGCGGTTGCAGTCGCCGCCTTGCAAGGTGCTGTCCGGGCAGCTGCGGCTGAGCGCGTCCCGGAGCGGCCAGAGTCCGGCGTGGTTGCTGGAGCGGACGGGCAGCGGCAGGGCCCC